>JABUQX010060476.1:0-16531 GCA_015478945.1 Trachelipus rathkii
TATACGTTTATGTGGCCAGCAAGGTCTTGCATTAAGGGGCTCAAGTGACTCTGGACTATTGAATTATCAACTCCAGCTGAAAATGACGAAAATTTTAGAAACCTTCTTAGGTTTCGAGCAAAGAGGTGACCAAGTTTTGAAGAACCACTTACTTCTAATCGTCCAAAAATTAATGTATACGAGTTCGATGATACAGAATGAAATATTACGGTCATTTAGTCAGCTTATACAGATGCATTTCTTATTACTCAAAATTAATTTTTTTTCAGTGTTAGCTGATGAAACCATGGATATTTCCAAACAGAACATTTTCACTTTGTGTAAGGTACGCGATTGGTGGTGATGGAGGTGATACTCCTTTTACTTTAAGAGAGGATTTTTTTATCATTTGTTTCAAGGTTTATGATATATCAGGGAAAGCATTGGCAAAAGTAATTTGGAGAGACTCGGCTATCTTGGTATAAATCTCGAAAATTTAAGAGGCCAAGGATATGAAGGAGCCTCTTCAATGAGAGGCGAATTCCGAGGAGTGCAATCTGTCATTCGGAATGAGTATTCTAAAGCCTATACACACATTGTGGTAGCACTTGTTTTAAATCTATGTCTCTCAGCCTCTTCTAAAATTCCAATTCGAAACGTTTTAGGATTCATCTCTGAAATATGCACTTTTTTCGATCGAAGTCCGAAAGTGGCACAAATCTTCTGGAAGATAAAATAAAAGAGTTTTCTAGTACCCAAAATAACAAGAGGATCAGAAAAGATGTGCGAGCCCAGATGGTGTGAACGGCATGAAACGGTTTTCCTTTTTAAAAGGACTCTTGAGCCAATACTTTGCGTCATTGAAGAAATAAAAGAATGGCCTGGTGAATTAACACAGAAAGCTACTTCGTTGTTTAATTCAATCAGTAATTTAGAATTTTATAATTAATTATACGTTTTAAGTAAATTTCTTGGAATAAAATAACCTACACGTCAAAACAGGTACAGAGTGTCCATTTGGACATTGGCAGGTGCAATAAACTTAGTAAAAGACATTATTTAACTTCTCGAAAGATAGACAAAATGCAGACAGAGTTTAAAACCATATTGACACAAGCTAAAAATGTATGCCACCAGCTTAGGTCTTGAAATAACAATTTCCAAGCAGACTAAAAAGTTCCAAGCACATCGTTGTAATGTGCTACATCAGAATCCCGAATCATTCCAGCATGCCACGTTTTTATTCCGTTATTGAATGATCTGATTTCTTCGTTGACTGATCAATTTCTCTCGCATGAAACCCTATCCTTTCACTTCAGATATTTTACAGAAAAAGTGCAATGCTACCTTAAGCATATGAAAAAACATCCTCTTTTTATAAAGACGACCTTCCAGCCCTAACGAGGATACACTAAAAGGAAATGGTGTATCTGGCAGCGTAATGGCTGTAAGAAAATGAAAAAACAAAACTTACGATCGGTGCTTTGGCTAAGTGTGACAAGAGGAGGTTTCCTAACTTTGCTACTCTCCTGAATATCTTAGCAGTATTGCCTTGTATCCACCGCAACAGTAGAAAAACCTTTTCGACATTAAGGCGTCTGAAAACGTATTTACGGAATAGTGTTGGAGAGGATCGCATTACAAGTCTTGCTTTACTGTCAATTCATTGAGATCTCAGCACAGAAGTCAGCAATAAAAATATTTTGAATCACCTCAGTTAAAAAGCAAGGAAACTAAAATTGACCTTATAAAACGATGGTAAGTTCTCTTATGAGATTATATATATATATATATATATATAGTTATATTATATATATATATATATTATATATATATAATATATATATATATATATCTAATATTATATAATTTTATATTATATATATCTATATATATAATATATATATTATTATATATATATATATATCTATCTTTTCGACTTGTGTCATGTTCTTTTACTGCTTTTCTTTTCCGAGCCGTCGCACACTTACCTCCCATTCACTTGGGAAAAATTAAAGGAAGATAAGAAAGAAAGAAAGAATATATATATAACATATTATATATATATATATAATATATATTATATATTATATATTATATATATATAATATTATATATATATATATATTATATTATATATATATATAATATATAGTATATATATAATATATATATATATATATATATATACCTTTCCTCCCCAGGAAGATCTTCATCCTGTCCGCCGCGCAAGCATCTTTCTCCAGACATCCTCTCCTGCACTATTCCTCTCTCTTCAGCAGACTCCATTTTCGTAAGCTGTCATCTTTCCAGGAGTCCCTCACCGACTCCCCGCCCATCTCTTCTTCGGTCTTCCCTTGGTCTTCTGCCCTCTGGTGTTCATTCCCATCTTCTTTTCGGTATTCTCTCCTGCTCCATCCTCTCCAGATGTCCCCACCATCTCAATCTTTCTTTGCGCATCTTTAGCTCATTTTCTTAACTCCTCTATCGACAAAATATTACCCCATTTATTTTTCTGTTTCTCCTACTCTTTCCAATCATAGTTCTTAATACCCTTATCTCCGCCGCTTGTATTCTACTCTCCTCTCTTCTCGTTGTTGTCCATGTTTCTCCTCCGTACAACAGTGTCGGAGTCAGTATACTGTTAAAAATCACTTTTTTAACTTCTATTCCGACGTTTCTATCTTTCATCATGTGGTATACCGCTTTCATAACTAATCCATACTTTTCCATTCTTCGCGTGATCTCTTCTCCCACTTCCTCCCCTTCTGTTAAACATCCTCCGAGATAATTGCAGTATTTACCGCCTTCACCTCATCCTCTCTTACCATCATCCTCATCCCTCCTCATTTCCTAAGGTTAGCCGATAATATCTCTCAGTTTCTGTACGTTCATCTTCATCCCTGCTTCCCCCAACTCCTCCGCAAACAACTCTACCACCTCTCGAATCGTCGTCTCTGCTCTCTCGCTCCAACCATGCCAAGATCGTCGGCATAGCCATTATGCTCCGCCTTCAAATTCTCCGCAGTCTCTCTCTTTGACTTTCCTTATCAACACGTTAAATATAATATAAACAGCAGTGGCGATAAACGCTCCCCTGCTTCACTCCTGTTTTCACCTCAAACCATCTATCGTTCTCTTACTCAGTTCTAACATTGCAACTGCATTTCTCATACATACCTTCTATTGCCTTCTTTAATCTACCCTTCACACCATTATCCCTCTCCATAGCTGCTCCAGAGCTTTTTCCTTGGCACCGACTCGAATGCCTTTTGCAGATCATGAAAGCTACAAGAATCTCTTGCCATATTCCAGCATCTTCTCTGAGACCATTCTCAGTGTGAATAGGGTTCCGTCGTTCCTCTTCCTCCTCTATACCGTACTGTTCTTCTCCGCGTCTCGGCTCTTACCTTCTCCTCAACCTCCTCTCACATATTCTTTCGTATATTTTCGCCAAATGGTCCATCAGTGAAATGCCTCTTTAATTAATTACGGCTTCCTGCATCTCCTTTACCTTATATATCGGTATTATTTTGCTTTGCCCCCTTTCCGACTACCTTTCTCTCTCTTCAACACTTGTTTCATCAACTGATGATTCCACTCTCAGCTTCTGCTCCTCCCTCCCTCACCAACTCCACGCCACTCCATCCTCTCCTGGAGCTTTTAATCTTCTGCATCTTTTTTATAGCCTCATAATATTCGTCCCACCGTTATCTCTCCGCTTCATCCTCCTCTCCTCACCCTCGCTGATCTGCAGCTTCTTTCTCTTGTAACTCTGTATTCTACATTTAGGCAGATCTTCATAGTATTCCCGGTCCCATCTATCATTTCTTTTCTTCTGGTCTGCAAGAAATCTTTCCGTTTCTATCTTTTATATTTTTAGTTACGCTTTTTAGTTTTCTATACGCCTTCGCCATCTTAAAAAGTTTCTTCCCTTCGCCCCCATCTCTCGTTATTTCTCCTGCCATATATAAATATATTATATATATATATATATATAACATATATATATATATATATATATATATATTATTATAATTATTATATAATATATATATATATTATATATATATATATATTAGTATAATATATATGATTTAAACTTTCATTTGAATGTAACACTTGCAAAAGTGCAGCCCCCGAAAAAAATTCCTGGCTTACGGGCCTGATATATATATATATATATATATTATATAATATATATATATTATATATATAATATATATTATATATATATATATATATAATATATATATATAATATATATATATATATATATATATATATATATATTATTATATATATTAATCTTATATAATATATATTATATATATATTATATAATATATATATATATATATGGCAATTTCTTAGATAAGCAGGCAATAAAAAGTACTTGAACGTAAAACGTACTAAAATGTTGCTAGGATGTATAAATTGTTCAAAAATATTTATATAAAATATAGTGAAGCAAAATTATTTTAAAAATATGTTCCTTTTATAAAAGATTATAAAATAAGGAAAAGCCTCACTCTATACGTAGCTTATCATTCAATATTTTAAGATTACCAATGTTATTTAATTAATTTCTAGAAACGTAATAATTATTGCTGCTGTTAAATGTTTTCAGATAACTAATTTTATTTAATTAATAATATTATTATTATTATTATTATTATTATTATTAATTATTATTATTATTATTATTTTAATTATTAATTTTTGGGTCGCTGTCTACAGTATTACCATTATTATTATTATTATTATTATTATTATTATTATTATTATTATTATTATTATTATTATTATTATTATTATTATTATTATTATTATTATTATTATTATTATTATTATTATTATTATATAAATTATTATTAGATTATATAAATCATTATTATTTTTATTTTATTATTCTTTATTTTTTATTTGTATTATTGTTATTATTATTATTATTGTTAATTATTATTATTATTATTATTATTATTATTATTATTATTATTATCATTATTATTATTATTATTATACCCAATCAGTAGCATAGGGCGCGGAAATGACAGGAAAAGTGAGATGCCACATTTGTCGCTAAATCTGGCAATATTTTAGCATTTTGGTACTTTTTAGCATTTTTTGATCTTTTTAGCATTTTTGGAGCTTTTTAACATTTTTTCGTCTCTTTAACCACAGGGCACGGTCTCCCGCATTTGACCAAGTCATGTCAGTTGACTTGGTTAATGTCCCCAACTCCTGAGGAGTTTGCCTCTTTTTCCAGCTGAATGTAATTTCTAATTTGTTCAAAATTAAAATAAATTTAATTGAAAGTCTCCGTCTAGTTGTGTTCACTGTAATGTGAGATTTACTTTGCAACATCTTTCATTGAGTCCAACTTTTTGGGTTCATGGACAACATTTGATACATATTTGTGATACTCTTTCTATCAATTTTGATTTATTTAATATTCTTTCGTTTCTTTCTCCGGCAAATACTCTAATAAAATTTTTGAGAGATATAAATTTTCTAAATTTGATTTGATCATGAAGAGGAATTTCAATTACCTTGGAAGCTGAAGATTTAATAGACCTTTTTATGAATTGTTTGATTTGATGAAGTTTTAAGAACAGTTACAAAATTGTCTTAGTTGTTGGCTGCAACTAAAACAAAATCAGGTAAGTCAGAAAGTTTTCCTTCATTATTTCAAACAGTATTAACGTCCCTATGCAACACATAATTACTTTGATATTTGATACTGTCAGAAAAAATTACTTTGCATTATGTAAGAAACTTTTAATAATTTTATTTTCATTTTTCAGAATATTATTTTTAATCTAAATATCGAAATTTTATGCTATGGTAACATTTTAAATTTAGCGGGTAGTTAGAATTTCACGATATTATAGCTCATTTTTCTACTTATGATTGCTTTGACATACTTTTGGCAATTATGTGGTTACAGGCTAGAGGTTCAGTGCCTCTTGCAATGCCAAGTGAACCATGAAATCTTTCTACTAGTCCTGCCATGCATTCTATGTCTGAGGAGGTCCTGGTTTAGGGGGGACCTCGGCACCACTTAACAAATATTTTTTGTTTAAAACTTTGTATGTAAATGCTAAAATTAACATTAAGGTAAAATATAAGTGAATATATAAAAAATAATATACGTATGAAAACAATAAATGAAACAAAATAAAATAAAGTAAGATATAAAATTAAAATATAAATAAAAAAAAATAAATAAAACCTTTACAGAGCACATGTAACAAATTGAATTTGGACTTTTGCTTTGATCTTGCTGGTGTTTGTTGTGCCAATTGCTGGAGCCTAGTTTTAACACTTAGGAACGTTATTTTTTTTTTTTTTTTTTGTAATCCTAGAGCAATTTTTCATGGTAATAGTCGAGTTCAACAGATTCTGATGAAATAGCTAGTATTTTTTTCGATAATCATTTTTTTAAAAATATCTTTTGTCCCCATGTAAAAGTACTAAAACAGTGGTGCCAAACCTCTCTCATATATAAATTTGGTTATTATGTAGCTAATGTGAGAAAGTATTATGCAACTATTGTATTTAAACTATAAACTTTTAATTTACTAAAAATGGTGTAAAAAAATTCTTTAAAGCTTTTGTTAGTGATTAGCGTAAATTTTAAATGTACAGTATATGTTTAATTAAAAATACAGAATTAAAGAAAAAAAAAAAATTTTATTTTTTTTTTTTTTTTTTTTTTTAGGAATAATACTATTGATGTATATATATATATATATATTTTTCTGATTTTTTTAATTATATAGCCTATTGATAATAATTTTCTTTCGATAATTTGTATTATTTTTTAACGATTATCAAGGAATAAATTGAATATACCAAACCCAAGTTTACCTTATTATAGGGTAAGCTATGACTAAACGTAGTTAATTAAATAAAGGAAAAAAAATTTGATTAAACATTTTATTACATATGATAGAATATTAAAAAAAATTCAATAATACTCTGAAAAATTTTATATAACCATATTATATAAACCCCATTATATTTATATATATATATATATATATTATTAATTATATAATTATATATATATATAGTTATATATATAATATATATATATATATAAGCTATATATATATATATAGTATATAATAATATATAATATTTATATATATATATATTAAGTATATATATATAGTATATTATATTATATATATATTAAGTAATATATTAATATCGATTTTTATCCACCTTATAGGGGTCAACCGCCTCCAGATAGCCGGCCACTGCTCTTGGGGTGATTCCACAGGTCCCGAACGGGAAGTTACCCCGCAAAGGTGGTACGGGGGAGTTGAGAGCAGGGCCACTCCGCAAAAGGAAGTGCCTCCAATGTGTCCTGGAATACTACGACATCTTTGGGTGCAGATGGGGGGAAATCTACATTGTCAAGTTTTGAAATCTCGAATTTATATTGCAATAAGATTATGCGGTAAATGACCGCGATTGCTCCGCGATTAATTTTGGTCCTCTTCTGGACAGTGATTCTTCTGTTGGGGAGATGTTTGGAGATGGGGTATTAGTAGACTGTTATTGGGAGTGGTTTTGTAGATATGTGTTAGTTAATTGGGTATGGATGTGAGTGAACCAAGACCTGTTTGGGGGTGGAGGGGGAATTTTGTTGTAATTCGTTCATTATACAAGTTTAGGCTGGTGAGGGGGGGGGGGTGGAAAGTATTTGGTGCATCGGATGGGTTGGAGTGAGTGTTTTCTGGAAAAATTGTGTCCTACCATCTTCATCTTCAAGTGGGTAGGATGGGAAGAATGTGTGTCTCGTCGTGTAATGCTGGATGGGGTTGTTTTTAGTACTCCGTGATTATTCTAAGGGCTGTTTTGGTGTAACTCTTGTCATTTGTTTCAAAAGTTGGATTGTGAAGTGCTGGGAAGCATCGCGGGGGAGGCCGCTAGTTTTATATTTGTTTGAGGAGTTGTTGATTGTGAGTTGTGGTAAGGGGTATTGTTTTCTGTTCGCTGAAAGTTGTGTTGGGAGAGGGTTTGGAGGGTGGTTTTTAGTTTCCGTTGGGTTGAAGAGTTTTAGTCGATGTGGGGGGAGAACATCATGTGTGTGTCAAAGTCTAGTCCAAATTTTTGGGTTTTAGGGGGAAGGGGTTGTTGTTCAGGGTAAACTATTGGATGGAATGTGAATTGTGGCAGTCTGTGGTTAGGAGAGTGAATGAAGGGATTTAAGGGGGGAAGCGTCATTCTATTGGTGATTAACCAAATTTCTATTAATTGTAGGTATTCTTGGGTGTGTTGGGTGCCTGTATTTACAAGTGGATGTTGGGAATGAGACTGATCGTCGCTGCGTAAGTAATTAGTTTTGTGGATTGGTTGGTTTGGGGTGGGCATATCGCTGTGAAGAGATTGAAGAGGAATAGAGAGAGAATGGCCCTGTTGTACGCCGTTTTGTAGTTTAATGGAGTGGTAGAGAGGGGGTGTTTTATGGAGGACTTTGGCGTATCGATTGGTGAGGAAGTTTGAGAACCACTTTTTATCGTTGTTTTCTAGGGGGGGTTGAAGGATTTTTTTTGGATCTTGGGACAGTGTCAAAGGCTTGTTAATGTCGATGGCTGTGAGTATGGATGTGTGATGGGATTGGTTGAAGCCATTAATTATATGTTGTGTGAGGGAAGTGAGAGCTGTGTTTGTAAGTCTACATTTGTAGTGTGGGGGATATTTTGTTTAATATAAGTTTCTCAGCAGTTTGCTGATGGTGAAGAGGAGAGAGATTGGGCGATAGGAGGGATGGGAATGGGGTCTTTTTTGGGTTTAACTTTTGGGAGAATGAATGCTTCGTTTCCAAGAATTGGTATATAATTGAGTTTCCAAGATTTGTTAACGATTTCTGTGATGAGGAGAATTGCATTTCCTCCTCCTCCTAGGTGTTTCAGTTGGAAGTTTGAGATTGGAGGCTGGTCCTGTTGCTGGTGAAATTTTTATGGGTTTTGTGATTGTCTCGTGTATCATGGTTAGTGTGAAAGGAGGGGAGGCCGGTCGGGTCTGAGGGAAGTTTTATTGAGTTGTTTTTTTTTAACCTATTATTGGGGTAGTTTGTTACAGGAGATTTAGCCGTAGTGTTTTGCGAGGCTGTCTGCTTGTTGGTTTGAGGAAGGGAGGGAGTTGGCGGGCAAGGATGGGGATTCGTGTGAAGGAGGGGGGTTGTTTTGCGAGTTGTTTAGTTTTTTGATACCCTGCCCCAAGGAATTTCTTATAATGCCATGTGTGAGATGTTTGCTCTGTACCTTTGTTTTGACTCTATTTCCCCTTATGAGAATTATTCAGAGATTTTGGGTGTTCTTTAGGTTAGTTCCCTTTGGTTTTGTGGTTATTGTGATTACGGTCGGAGTTTTCTAGAGGAAAGTTTGTTTGTTTAATAAGTGACTGATTTCAGGGGATAGTTTGGTGATTGTAGATTTTGTCTGTGACCCTAGGTATGTTGAGGTTACTATTTGATGATTGTGCGTTTGTTTAAAATGAATGATCGATGGTGTTTTAAAGATGTTATTGTCATCGTATCGGTGTAGGGTTATATGGGATTAGATAGGGTTGTAAACTTCCTATCCAGTTAGCCTTTTTGTTGTTTGTAAAAGTGGGGGTCCTGTTTTTTTTTTGAGTTTTGGTGTGGAAGAGGCCATAAATATATATTATATATTAATAATATATATATATATATATATTAATATATATATATATATATATATATAATATATATAATATATATATATATATAATATAGTATATAATATATAATATATATATATATATTATATATTATATATATATATTATGATATCGGTTTATATAATATATATAATATAATATATTATATATATTATATATAATATATTATATATAATATATCATATATATATATATATTAATACTATATATATATATTTGCCGTTGGGTGGGTGACTAGACCACCTTAGGCATAAGTCTATCTCCCGACTCTCCCCTAATTTTCTTATTTGGAATTTTTTTTTTTTTTTTGTAAATCACGGCCCTATAGTCGGTCATAAGCAGACACAAAAAAAGATAATAATGTAATTCTGAATAATAAAAGTTTATTAAAAGGTTTGAGATAACCGGCTGAGTCAGCCCTGACTCGTGGGATGGGGTGAAGCGGGCACCAACCATTGAGGGTGACTCGGACCATCTTTGTTTAAATTCGTCTTTTAAGTATATAATTAATTTTATATTTTATTTTACTTAAGATAATAATTATTTATATTAAAATTCGTAATAAGCAATAAAAATGTCAAAATTCATAATAAAATAAGAATAAAAATAAGGTGGTCGCAGATGAGTCGCACCAGCAGCTCATGCCTCAAAGAAAATCTTAAATTTAACACACTTTATTGGAAGTGAAATTACGTTTGGTTTGGTCGAGTGAATTCTTAGAATTCAATTTTGTAGTTGCTCATTAAAAACTTTTCACTTTAAATAAATGAACTTTTTATTATATTTAAATTAATTAAAAGCGTAATGAAAAATTCTAATAATAATACCAGATAAAATATCGAAAATCACAATGGTAGGATGTCCGAGTCACCCCTCCATGCAATTTTACGGCGGGGTGAATCGGACCAAGTGTAGGCCCCCGGTTGATGTTTTGCCACTAATTACTGTTGATCAAAATTTTATCTTTGCCAGTATTAAAGCTAAACATAAAGCTCGAGTGTATCCACTGAAAAAATAATAAAATCCATCCATATATTTTTTCATTTTAATAAAATAAAAAGTTACAATTTTCAAAGAAGTGAATATTTCCCAGTTTACGATCGCATTTGGTACCCTAATTTCTAACATTTATTAAAAAATTATAAAAAACTTTCTAGAATTAAGATCTAAATAAAACTTGTAGTACTACCGGGTGGCTATTAAATGAGCGACAAAAAAAAAAAAAAAAATATTATTTTTTTATTTTTATTTAGAGTGGACCCGAATCCAAACCTCTGCCTAAAGAGGCGAACTCTGGTCACACAGGCAGACGGCATGTCGCCCGCCGGACGGCATATTATATAACGTATATATATATATATATATATTATATATATTATATATTATAATATATTATAGTAATAATTATATAATATATATATATATCATAATATATATATATATAGTTAAGTATATATAAACGAGAGAGGAGAGAGAGAGAGAAGAGAGAGAGGTTAGCCCCCGTTTAACGAACTTCTAGTTCAAGGTATACGATAAGATTTTGTTAAGTAATATCATAGTATTACAATCTGTGTATGACTTAACTAAATCTACTGTAAACTATGGATATGGGGCCTGATAACCAAATCCGGATTCCAGTCAATTTGAAAAGCCGGGACTAACCGGCGCGATACCGGTAATCCGATTCGAGACCCCTTGCCGCGAGTCTATCCAGTTTTGGGTGAATTTGTCCTGGAATAGTCTGGCAATAATATTAGGATATATTATATATATATAGTGATATGTTCGTCTATATATTACGATATAGTACTATAATATATATATATATATAGTATAAATTTAGTATATATATATATAGTATATATACGGTGAAAGAATTGGGGGAAAACCGGCTCAAAAATTTCGGCCGTTTTTTTATTTTTAATGAATCATGAATAATCGAAATTTTAAGTTACATATTCCTCCTCATCTACTCTTCAAGCATTTAGCAGTTCCTTAAAATGTTCTTTAAGAGAATATCGAAATAAAAAAATCTCGAAAATGAATATTTTTAAAAATTTTTTTTGAAAAATTCCCATTGTTCAAAAAAATTGAATTCGGAGAAAACCCGGTCAGTGGGCTGTCCGGGAAAAGCCGGATCATTAACATATTATTTTCTCTTTTGTGCTTGTCCAACTATATTATAATTATAGTTTAAAGACCCCTAATTACTGGAAACACGTAATATTTGAATTTGCATTAGAATTTGATTGAGGTTAAGAAGACTATGGGCTAAGGTTATATTTGATTAACATTTTGGCAGATCGTTGAATTTTTTTGTGTATAGTTTTACAAAATTTTGAAAATTTTTTCATTTTTTATGCTAAATAAGCATTGAAGAAAAAATGAATGTCGACATTTAATTACGTTTTAATAATTCTAAATAATAATTAATTATTTCAAGACTTTTTAACAAATTGGCGATTATATATGTAGTAGTAAGGCCCGAGTGTGCAGCGGCCATTTGCACGTGAACTTGGTTTGACGAATTAGCTGTTCACCAATATTATAATTTAAATTAATGAGCACCAATCAATTTTAATTACTATTATAGTAATAACTATTAATAGTTAGATTTAACAAAATTAGCTTTTATTTTTATTTTTTTTTTTTTTTTTTTTTTTATATCCGATTAATACGAAACTTCCATGTGAACTTTTTTTATCCTACACTAGATAGAAGAAAGATATGTAATAAAACATTAAACAAATGTTTATAGTCTACCATACAATCAAAATATGATGAACACAAATATTATGAAAACTGAAAAAAAAAAAATAAGATACATTTTTTTAAGTTTCATAGATACTGACCGGCTTTCCCGACGCCCGACCGATTTTCCCCCGAAATTTGAAACCACTTAATAACTTGAAAAATAAGCTTAATATTTTAAATTTTTTACATGGATATTGTTAAAAATATACTTCCTATTCATCTAAATCGAAATTCTGATCTCTTAATTCTACGAGATTCACGAGTTCTTAGAATTTCTTTTGCACCAAAAAAGAAAAAAAAAAATTTTCCAACTTGGGAATTTTTGACTAGAGGTGTAAGTTATTGTACTGTAAATTTTTAGTATTATGGTGTAAGAATATAATTCTTATTTGCTACTTAAAAAACCCTTCTCCTAATTGAAAAATTTTTAATTTAAAAAAATATAACAATTTTTTAACTGACCTGGGGCTTTTCCCCTCCGTGGCACCGGCCGTTCCCCATTTTACGGTATATAATATATGAGCTGTTACCTAAAAAGGGCCCAAAATTTTAAAATTGGCGGGAAACACGCTAACTATTTAACATATATGAGTTTTAAAAATAAGTTCTTAGAATGGTCATAACAATGTATGTTACCACATAAAAATTTTTGTTTTGCTTAAAAATTGTTAAAATTATTTAGACTCGAAGGGAAAAAAAAAAAAAAAGGCCCGCTGTTTTCAAAAAGGGCCCATGTGTATGAAAAAAAGGGCCCCACCATTTTAACTCTTGCTAGAGTTAATTTTGTTGGTATTCTTTAGGTTTTATCTGTTTCACATAATCTTCAATGCCTCAATAGGGAAGAATTTTTTTTTTTTTTTTTTTGTGAAATACAAAAATAATAAAAAAAAATAAAAAAGGGTAAAATCCTCAAATTTTGTTCAAAAATCATCCCATTTGGGTCAACCCTCATAACTCTCTCTAAAGGTTAATTTTTTTGTGTTTTTAGGTTATTATTTGTTATTTAGGTTTTTTGGCTGACTAAAATATGAAGACAATTTATATTTTTTAAATTTAATAAAAATAATATAAGATAAAAAAAGAAAGACAACTAAATTAACAAAAATTCAAAAATTCACTTCCAAAATCACTTCTACTGCTGCTGATGTACTTCAGCTTTCTCTTAGAACCTTAATCCTTCTCCTTATATATATAAAATACAACCATGGTGAAAATAAAAGGGCCCTTTCTGACGATAACCATTTATGAAAGTGGCCCTTTTTACAGTAACAAAATTGTTTTGATTTTTTTAGACAATATAAATAAAAGTAAACAAAAAATAAACAATATACCATGTTGCTAGGTGTTATTACACATATACAGGCCAATTTTCATTCAAAAAAAAAAGGTGGGCCTTTTTTGTCATACACAGGCCCTTTTTGTATAGTCTTTTTCGATGGTATGTGTGTGTTGATTGGCTGCACCAAATTCATTTTCATAGATTGGACAACTCTATTTAAACAAAAATGTTGAAACATGAACTTTAATTTAATATGTAGATATATTTAATACGAGTTCTTAATGCAGTACTTGGAACTGGTAAAAGCTACATAAATGCGTTTTTCAAACGATCGTCAAAAAGATTAGGTGAAAATTTTTGAAAAATTCAAATATTCAAAATATACTCAACCAAATCGATTATGATACCAATGATAACACATTTAAAATACCCAATGCATACTCGATGGGGGTGATAATGGTCCACCAATTTTTTTTCGCTCTACACATCAAATATACGGAGATACAGGATGGGCCTTTTTTGCATAACAAAATTGATGGGCCTTTTTTTTAGTAACAGCTACTGATTATATATATATTATATATACTATATATAATATAGTATATATATAGTATATAGTATATATATATTTATAATAGATTTATATAACATAATATATATATGGGCACTGATATATATATATATATCAATACACCCATAAAAATGGGGGGAAACCATATTGTCTGCAGGAGACTCTTCAATTTTTTTTTAATAAATAACACTTTTTCAATTAGAGAAAGATTTTTAAGTAGTAAATAGAATATATTTAAACCCTATATAAAAATTGTTTTTTTTTTTGTAAGAAAATATTTTTGGCGCGTATACGGTAAAAAAATTTCCCCATTTGACGCGTAAAAAAAAAAATTTTAAAATCTCAAAAAAAAGATTCCTACAGACCTGGTGAATCTTGTAGAATGAAGATATCAGAAATGAGCAGGTTCATTCCTTCTTCGACTAAATCTTTTTCTTCCTCAAAATCCATGAGTTCGATCCGTGCTGTTCTCCTGGTCATTCAGGTGAGAAAAGTGCCATATCGATGTGGGAAAATTCTCGTTCCCCTATCACTCGTTGGCTAATTTTCATTCAGCTAGAAATCGTTGAAGGCAGGGGTACTCTTCGACGAGCAAACCAGACTTTCATAAACAAAAGTGCGGTGACCTCCTTGGCTCCCTACTGACAAATCTTTCTGGCCTCTTGAAAAAAATATCTCTAAACTTCTGTAAATCTGCCCTTCCTCCTTTTATTCGCTCTGATGGTTCTGTTGCTAAGTCTCCAACTGAAAGGCCAATCTCTTCTGCCCTATTTTCCTCTAACTCATACCTGGACGATTCTGGCATTCCTCTTCCCCTCCTCCTTCTTCCTCTCAGGTGTTCTATGCCTTTACATGTTGTGATTACATTTGATCGGTGGCATGGCTTCCTGAAATACTGAAACGTGTAAGGAATGCGGTGCCCCCGGATGGCATTCCTCCCCGATTTTGAAGGAATGTGCTTCCATGCTGACCCCACCCCTTCAACTAAATCCTCTATGCCTCAATACTAACACTTCTCCCTCAGTGTGGGAAGCTCGCAGTATGTTCTGAGGGAACCGACCGGGGGCGGGAATTTTGCCTCGGGCGCGGGGCTTGTCTAAGTTTAGCCGGGGCCGGGGTAGCTAAAATTAGAAATGTAAGTCAAAAACACTGAAAGTCTTTAAAACTTAGGATGAAAATTAAATGATAATTTCAATTCATTAATAATTTAAATTATAAAGAAAGTAATATCTAATTATCTTACTAAAATAAATACTATTCGAAATCTTGCTCTACTTATTCCATTGATTTTCTGAAAAGGATAAGTTGCTATTAAATATATTATATATATAATATATATATATATAATATAGTATATATATATATATATATATATTATATATAATATATAATATATATTAATATATATATATATATATAATATATATAATGATATACTTATATAATAATATATTAGTTAGTTATATATATATATTATTCGGTATATATATACTATCATATAAATATATAATATATATATCATATATAAATATATTATTATATAATTATATATATATATATTATTATATATAATATATATATATACAGTAATTATATATATATATTTTAAGAATTAATTCTTTTTTGTGATATATTTACTTTAGAGACGAAGCCCTTGGATTCTTTTTTAGTTATTGAGCTTTACTGGTCACTTCATTTTATTACAAATTTACACTGCTGAAAGATAAATTGTTAAAGACACTTTGTTTTAAAGAAAAAATGTTTAAAAAGGAAGCTAAATTTTTTCGTCCCGACACGCGCGACCTCTTCAGGCTAAGGGACCTGGATTTCTTTTCTTGATCTTCATCCATTTCAAGTTGTTTAGTTGGTCTGGCTATTTTTCAATGGTGTATGTGGAATATTGATGTTTTCAAACTTATTCATTTTGTATAAATATCCTACTTAACTTCCACCGGGATGCTTATTTTTAAGTCTGTTACTATAATTATGAAATGCAAAAGGATTCCCATGATTTTGCGTATGGTTCGTGCTGATTGAATATTTCTGATCATCTTTTATATTAGTGAAATTGATAAGCGGCTGGAACCTGTGTTCACGCTCAATGACTTGTTAACAGCTGAACTTTATGCTGTCCTTGTGCAGGTAATCTGTATGTTGATTTTCTCTTTGCAAATCTATGGATTCACGCCATATATGTTTTTATTCGCAAAAGTATTGCACGGGGATGGC
>JABUQX010060477.1:0-7500 GCA_015478945.1 Trachelipus rathkii
AATATTGGTCTAATCTTTGAAAGTGAAGATAAATTAGGAAAGGGTCCAAATGCAGGGAAGCCGAGCATAAACAGGAAGTTTGGGAACATCATATGCAGTAGTTTTTAGGGCGATAAATGTTATTGAGATAATAGAAAAACAAAGTTTATTCAAAACGTTAGACGGGATGAAAGGCTAAAACACTAGAAAAGTTTACAGAGAAAGTGATTTTTCATGGAAACTTCCAAATACGAAGAAATAACAAAAAAGGAGCTTTGGTGTATGCGGGTACATAATTAAAGATACTGCAATTTTTTATATGATATAAAAACAAAGGAGAATAGACATATAAAGAATACAAGAATAAGTTCACAGTGAGCGACAAGAAATAAGACAGTATTAGTGGGCATATGCGATAGAAATAGAAAGTAAAGCAAGTCAAACTAAAAAATTACTTTTACATGGGACGTATTATTCTTTTAATTCTTAATGCATCCTTTAATCAATGAAATTGTATATAAAACGAAGAGTTTGCTATAGAATGAGATATTAAATTTTCTTTGCCTTTTTAATTTTTTGACGTTTTTGACCGTTTTTGTCATGTCATTTGTGGTTACGGCTCGAGTAGATTGCTCACACAGTTTTAGGCGTAGTAATATTTCCTGTTTTCAGTGCGTTAACACATTCTGGAAGTCAGGGAAAAAATCAGTCAGGGGAGGTCAGGGAAGCGTTTTAAGATATGCAGAAAGTTAGAAAAATTCGATAGGAGGCTTTTAAAGATTGCAAAACATGATGAAGAATGATCCATGGACCAATTCTTTATTTTGTACTTATTCCTTTCGTTCCCAAGAGTGTGAAGGGCAAAAAGATTGATAAGGTGGAAATGGGAAGATGGCGAGGACGACATCCATAAATCTACTTCTATCCCGAAACTTTGCTATTTTTTAGGTTATACCACAACTATTACCTACTATCTTCTACGGCGGCTATCTGTCGCGTTTAGTAGGTTGTTCGCAAGTTCATGGCCTTAAAAACAGCGATTGGAAAGGTGATATGGTCATATTGGATGTGTTTTAGAACTATACATGAACTTATGACTACATCTGCTGGTTACAATAAAATCTTACCTTTCTAAGGGTTGATATAGGATATACTTTTATTTTAAGGTTTGACCCGAAGTGATTTTGGAAGATTTATTTGTGCAGTTTGACCAGCCGACAAATGCTAACATCACCAAACCCAAACTATTACAAAAATGTTTCTGTTCAAGTTTCCAAAAGAATGTATTTCTAAAATGCAAACTGGCTTTTTTTAAGCTTTCCTTAGAATGTGAACCATTTTTACAAAATTCCAAACGTCAGAACCACTTGGTCCATTCCTGTTCCAGATTAAGTGACATGTCTCGGTACTAAACTACTGGGATGGGGAAAGTTATTTCTTAAGTCTTTAGTCCAAAAGGCCTGCATACAACAACTAAGCCTCCTATTGTATATAGATTTAACATGCCAAAGACAATTGTGCGTGATGTAAGAGGGTATTAATCATGGATTTCCAAAAACAAAAAAAAAAAATCTATCCCAAAAATATTATCAAATATGAAAAATAATGAAAGTATCCTAAATAATTCAAACTTATGAAATGACCAGAGCTAGTGCTCAATCAAAATGACAAGGAAAGATAATTAAAAGATGTCTCTGAGCTACAAGCCTGTTCACAAGGGCTCGCTGCATCAATTGGATCCTATATATATTTTTCATCAGCAGACGCTAGGAACAGATTTGATTTAATGCTAGAGGCATTTGTACACTAACAACCGAATCCACAGATTCTGTTCTTTATCAAAAACACAAAGACAATACCTCTACTTTTGGCCAAGTGAATGCTCATCTCTTCGGCGCTCTGAATTGAAAATTGCTTCAAATTATTTACTTTTTGGATGGTGACTGTCTTCTAAAAGAGGATAAATTGAATGAATTTTTTTTTCTTCTTCTAATAGCCCCTAAACCTGGGAACATCAAATGTTATTGAGGAAATTGTGGAAGCAATATTGTTTAATCATTACTGACTGATATTATTCGCATGGAAATCGAACAGTGGAAGGAGGGTTTTCTGTCAATCACATAGAATTTCTATTAAAGAAGGTGTAAAATATTAATTTAATCTGAGTTATTGATACCATCAAGAAAGCAGTGCACAAATGCTATATAAATTCGATCCATTTTATTTCTTTAACTCATGATTCACTCTTGAATGACGAATGACTTGTTTTACTTCAAGAATTTATTGGGCAAATGTAGAGCTGTCAAAAGTTCAATGTAAAACCATTTTACGATTCAATTTTCTAAGAGAAGAAATATAATTCGGAACTTTACAGATCAATAAGCTTGAACGAGCACGAGAATAGATGTAAATTATGAGCATCGATGGAGACTAAAAAAGCTTTTTACTATCGCACTAAATCCATTTTTCAAAAATTTCTTTTTTTTTTTCAACAAACGAAAAAATCTAAATTATTAAGATGTTTGATAAGAAAAAGTTAACCTAAATCTCCCCATTTAATACTTTTGTTGTTTAAATCAACAGTGGACGTTATTCATCCTAGGCTTTATATGTAAAGCTATGCAAATTTTATTTTCCTTTTTTTGTAAAAAACCCCAGCTTAAACCTATTTGGAAAAAAAAAAGTGCGTTGGATGGGAACTATATAGGGAAAGGTGTATTTCGATAAATGAAAATAACTAAAAAATATAACATATTATTATTTCATTGGGAAAAATTTTTATTTTTATTGCTGTAAATTGAAACAAAATATTTTATAATTAAAATGTATAATTCATTTTATTTATATGTATTATAATTGATTTAGATAAAGTTACATAATGCATAAAATTAAATAAGATATTTCAGTTTAAACGTAATTAAAAATAAGAACAGCTGCTAGTCAGGGAAATTTGCGAATTTGGCCAGGGTTAGATTTAAGGAATCAATATTTAAAATTTCCATCTTATTACCATTCATGCTTTATTTATAATTTTTAAGTAAGAAATTTATTTTCTATTGTCAATAAATGAGTTTTTTTGTTTCGTGTTTTAGTCTCCAATATTTTTTTGTATTTTTTTAAAACAAAATTAAAGAGGTACATACAGAGTTAAGTCGTTGTGATGGACTGTTGTTTGGAATAAACAGAAATAAAAAAGTAACATGTGCTGGATAATTTTGCTAAATAACGGTATATACTATACTACTTATGACATTAATTACTGTATTCTAAGCTGATGTAATGGTAATTGCATTAGCTGTTAACTATTAAAAATTTGAATATAAACAAAATGCTTTAATGAAGTATTCTCCTTTTAGACTGCGATGCCACTAAAATTCTTTGGTAATGTATTATTTATTATATTTTTCAATGTATAGTAACGTGCTATTTTAAATATTTGGCAGCACTATGGTGAAATTAAGCAAAACTTTTTAAACAAGTAAATAACAGAAATTAAGGTAATTCTCTTACGTTTGGTTGAGCTTTATTATCTTTGCGATTTTGCTGAACTTCAACGAAAAGCTTTAGTACTTGCAAAATAGGAGCATATTACTCTAATGTTAAAGTGACAACATCCAAATAAAAATACAAAAGATAAACGGACTTAAAATATATATATATTTAAAATATATATATATATATATTAATATATAATATAATATAATATAAATAATTAGTATCTAATTTTTTTATTTTATTAAATTAATTAATTAATTTTATAAAAAAAAATTATTAAATTAATTAATTCATTAAATCTATCATCACAATTATTTTTATTTTAATTTAAATTAACGTGATGAAATATGTCTATAATGCCGCCAGAAGCCAGAGTTAAGGAATGGCAACGCAGAATTTTTTTTCCCAGCTGCAAGTAGAATATACGATAGATAAGGTATACAGTAGTCAGTTCATGTTCGTTTTAGTTATGATATGAGGGGCAAATATCATAATAATGGTTTATATTCAAGAGTTTCATCGAATATCAAGAACATAAAAGACATACGCAGGATTTTAATCATAATATTGGGTAAATATATATAATAATATTATTATATATATTTCCATGAAATTACAATTACGTTAGGTATATATATATATAAAATATTATTTATTACCTACTAATATTTTTTTTTTTTTTTTATAAATATATATTGGCAGAAGATTATAACACCACCACTCCACGGGGCAGATGTCCTAATCTATTGGGGAGGTGGGCCCGTGTACCTCCAATTTTTAACAGTCCGAAGCAAGACGGAAGGCCCAGAGCCCAAGGGGAGAATAAGCTTGCACATATTTCTCCCGCCCACGCAGTTGCGAGACCTAGGGAACTCTGCGAGCTATTAATAGTTTGGCGGAGAATGCTCTTGGACCTTACCTGAGCTGAGTCATGAGGGCTTAGGTTTGATATTTATAAAGTGGGGTAAAATACAAGGAAAAAATATATCATAATACACATATTAACATACACACATACAAAAATACATAATAATACACACGCATATACCTTAGTAATATATTAGGGAAAGATAAACAGGGCTATATTTGGCGGAAAGGCAACAAAATCCACCTAGTATTTCACTTATTCATCTTATTTCTAGGCGGTAATGGTTTAGTAAATTTAATTAGTTATATTATTACTAGGACATTAACATAACTAATCATCATTATCACCATTAGATTATTATTATTAAATTATTATATATTATTATTATTATTGAGGTATTTATTAAATTTCACACAAAAAACAACACTAATAATTCCTATTATTAGTCACCAACTATCAGGCTAACTAGTCTTTTTTATGCACATTATCTAATTGACCTTTTTCATATTATCACTATCGAACACACACAGCAACTACATTTCTTATTAACACCTTTATATTTTTAGAACAGATTCAAATCCATAATAAAATTATCCGGAATATAATGGATAATTGGTGCCTTTCTTGTCCAAGGAAGGACATTAAATGAGCAAATTAGTTTGATTGTTTAAAGTTGTTGACAGTTGAATGTGGTTTTCATCTGTCATTTATTGGAAAGGGATTTTTCTATAGAAGGGCGTCGAAAAAATGGCAAAGGTATCATAAGAAAGTGGGATTTTTTTCAAGAAGAGATTTTATATCATGATGATAAGATGACCAAGTATATTTCTAAATGAGATTTCTAAAGGGACCGAGAACAAAAATATCGAAGGATAAACAATTTAAGGAATCAGTCATTCAACACAATTATATTATATATTTATTAATTTAAATCATGGTAGTTTTTCTTATTAAAATACAAAAGTAAAATTTATAAAAATCGTAAATTGGATTCTATTCCACCGGCGCCTTTTTCTCCTGTCTTGGGAAAGTTTTTGAAATTTCCCCTTGAACTAACAGTTCTAGCATTTTCCAATCTCTCTAAAGTAACAGCAACAACTTTTTCTCCGGCAACAGCCACCAGCCGGGAAGATGGAGCATACGGGGATCCCCCCATAAAGCCCTGTTTAGCTCTGTCTGACCCTTGGTTTTTCAATTTTCTTGTCACATTCCTTCATTTTCTCATCACTTTCCTTCTCTTCCATCTCCTATGTTTCCATCATTTGTGTTATTATAATAGTTAACTATATTATTTATACGGTTATTTATTTATGGGTAAATATATTGGTATATTTTATATTTGATATGAACTATAATATATATATAGGTATATATATATATATTTATTGTATTTGTTTAAAAAGGTATAATAATAATTTAATATATATTTTATATCGAAAAATATATTTATTGTAGGCCTCAGTTATTATTTATTTTATATAAAGAAATAATATATATAGTATATATATATAAATATATATCATATATAATATCTATATATTATATATATTATATATATATATATATATTATATATATAATAGTATGAATAATAATATACTATATATATTGATGGCGGACAGCACTAACTACTGTGTCAAAAAAGTTATAGAAGGAAAAAACCCACCAATATGCTACCTAAAGTTTTAAAATTTAATTTTTATAGAAAATTTATGTTAAAGTATAAAACGTATATATATGTAGATAGAGAAGTAGAGTTAAATTACTTACTTGTATAATACGAGATTTATATGAAGTTAATTGAATAATGGTTATAACTTTATTTTATATATTTTTCCTTCTATGTATATAATAATGATACTATATAATATATATTATATCTATTATATATTATATATTTATAGAGTTATATATTTATTACTATTTAGTATAATATAATATATAATTAATATATATATATAGTTATATATAGGTATATTACTATATATTTATACCTATCTCATATATAATATAAATATATATATTGGAATCGTGAAAATGTCTGTAGGTTAGATATCATCTTCATAAAGGATGTATAATATATAGAGAGCGAAATTATGTTATATCAGAAATATTATAATTATTATATATATATAATACTGATACTGAATAAGCTAATTTTGTTCCCAAAGAATAATTGCTTTTGCAAATTGATATATTAATCCAAAAATTAGAAGCTAAAAAAAGAGAAAACAAGGGTCAGAAAGGAGGTCTGGAGAAGAATAAGAAAAATCATTGCATTATGAAGATGGAGAAGAAGAAAAGGAAAATTCTTTGAGAAACTGCAACATCTTTGGGTTTTTGAGTATTAATGTTTTAAGCAAGGACGTATTATAAAAACATAAATTCATTTAATAGATTGATAAAAAAGACATATTGTCGAAAATTTCAAAACTTTAAATCAGTTACACAAGAATAGATAACAATATCCGTTCTTTGAATAAAATATGAGTTGGGGTGCAACAATGTTTTCGGCAACATTCTCTTTTAGTTATTACAAAATGAAATTATTACAACAAGTAAAAAATAATCTAGCCAAACGGGTTTAAACAGTATCTAGTAATGGAGGTGAACAGAGTTATTTTTGGGATTATGAGAGCAGGGGGGCGCGGCAAGGGGTCTACGAAGATCAGTCTGGGGACATGCGTAAGTCATAGTGTGAAGATTTTTCTCTTCGTTTTTGGTGGCAACGTCTAGTTTTCTTAGATAGTGGCAAATATCATGGACATTTGTATTTTAAAGTACATGTATTTTCTTTGACATAATTTACGAAGAGATAGTCATTCTACTTCGTAACTTTTACACCGACTAGCACCTAGTGGCGCGGGGGGTATTAGTGTGATTTGTAATAATAAAAGTAAAATAAATAATATAAAATGGATATATAAATAAAGTACTATATATATGTATGATATATATGATAGGTATTATTTATATTAGGTATATATATATATATTAAATAATAATATGTATTTATATATAATAATTAGGCCATATTTTATTAGAGTAAAAGTATCGGTAATCCTAGGTTCGGAACAAAATTTCGGAGCCCCAAATATCGGTTTATCGGGGTGATAATGGCGGTGAAGTGTGTAATTTAGTCTGTTTGTTTGTTTCCTG
>JABUQX010060477.1:12500-17500 GCA_015478945.1 Trachelipus rathkii
TATATATATTATATATATAATATATATATATATAATATATATTATATATATACTATATATATATATATATATATATATATATATATATACGGCATATTAACTTATATATATATATATACGGCATATATATATATATATATACGGCATAATATATATTATATTATATATTATATATATATATATAATATATAATATTATTTATTATATATATTATATATATATATTTATATTTATTATATATATATATATATTATATATATATTATATTATATATATATATATGATATATATATATTACTATGTATATATATATATAATATATATATATATAAATTATATATATATATATATATATATATATATATATATATATATATATATATATATTATTATATAAACTCAGTGGCGAATCGGTGGTAGAAATGGATCTGGGTGTGCGATTTCAAATATTATATATATATATATTATATATATATATATATATATATATATTAATATATATATATATTTATATATATAATATATATATATATATTATATATATATATTATATTATATATATATATATATATATATTATTATATAATATTATATATATTAAAAATATATATATATTATATATTATATATATAATTACTATATTTATATATTATATATATATATATATATATATATCTAATATATTATAATTATATATATATTAATATATATATATATAATAATAGATATTATATATACTATATATATATATATATATTATTATATAATATATATATATATATATATAGTATTATAATATATATATAATATATATTATATATATATATTATATATATTATATCGCATTTTCTTCCTTCGCACGAACAAACAATTAATTAAAAAGTTACCTATTCCCCGAATGATTTAAAATAAATATTGAAAATAATAAATTCTTTTTATAATTTAAATTTGTAAAATTTTTGAAATTTGTATCTGAAGTTCATTCTTGTCGTTTTTTTGACTTGCATATAAGTCAATCACAAGATGTCAAAAAATCAATTGAGGACAATATCTCTTTCAGTGCACGGCAACGAGGGGCATCAGTCTATTTGTCCCATTGTATCCCGACATAAACGATTTTAATTCTTTTTATCTACGAAAAGCATCTTTCAATCTTCAATAGATGACCTTGGAGTAGTTATTAACATTTTTTAGCAACTTAATGTTTCTTCAAAAAGTCTGATTGTTCCTTTTCCATATGTAGTTAAAAGAATTCAAGAAGCTCCATTCCCGAGACAAGAAATCTTCTAACAATACTATAATTCAGGGAAGGTTCAGATTTGAGTCTCAAGATGTTAAAAATGGATAAACAGTTACAGTCTTTTTAAATGCAAATCAATACTCAGTAGCTTTTTTAATTCGGTAGTAATTGGAAGCATTTTAACGATCTTGCTCTCCACCTCTAACAAACAATCATACCGTTCCCGTCAATTATGGTAAGTCCTTATGGTGGTCATACTGTTTTTTAATCTAAACTAATTCTAATTGTAGTTCCCTCACAGCTTGTTTTATGAGAACTACGTCTGGATTTCTTGATTAAATTTTATTATAGAAACAATCTACGTGTTGCATTATATGGCGAAAAACGGTGCGCCAAAATAACAAAAATAGGATCACGCCACACTCACACTGATGTCTTCTAGCAAACCTTCTCTCTCGTGTTCCTCTTGTTTGCTATGTTTCGAATTTTTTTCAAGCACTTAACATGGTCTCTATGTTCAAAGCATGCTTTAACAGTTCGGATGTAAAATCCATTTTGGTTTTACCAAGTCTCCCAATAATTATCTAATACACAGAGATCTCTTGAGGAGATTGTGAAAAAAGGTTGGAATTAGTGATATTTTCTAACAGACACTCCACTTCTGGCATATATATTATATATTATATATATATATATTATATTGACCTTTGTTTATTATATATTATACTATACTATACTATATATATATATATTATTATATATTATATATATATATATTATACTATATAATATATTTAATATATTATATATTATATATATATATAGTATATATATATATATAATATATATCTATAATTATATAATATATATATATATATACTATATTATATATTTATACTATATATATTATATATATAGGAGTGTGTGAATATATATATAAATATTTATACATATATATATATATATCATATATATATATAATTATATATTATTATACTATATATATATATATATTATTATTATATATATATATTATATCATATAATATTATATATAATAGATATAATGATAATAATATATAATATAATAAAATTAATAAATAATAGATAAATATAATAATATAATAATAATAATATCATAATGATCATCATAATTCATAATAATCATCTATATAATTTTAATATAATAATAATAATAATAATAATAATAAAATAATAAATATAATAATATAATTTTAATTAATAATAACTGTACGACAATTTACAAGGCGAACACGCTAATCGCTCCAAACTTGTATATTTTATTGTATCACTGCCAGACGTTAATTTTTACATGACTATAGAGCTAAGAATTGGAAGCGCAAAACGATTTCGCTCACTCCAGCTCTTTTATAAACAAAATTCAAAACTTATAAACTGATCGCAGTATGTTTATTCGATTTCTTATTATTAGATGAAATCATTCTGCCTTATTTAAAAACAGTTTTTAAAATTTGATTTTCATTTTTATCATATTGAAAACATGGTGTTTTAATTAAGTGTTTTAATTCAGAATTTTATGCTTAATTAATGAAGGAGGAGCGGTCGTAGGAGCGGTCGCTCCATCGCTCATATACACGAGTCGCCTGATATTATATATATTTAATATTATATATATATAAATATAATTATATGATAATATATATATATATTATATATTAATATATATGTAATAAATATATATATTCGGCATATATAATATATATATATATAATATTATATATATAGTATATATATTATATACAATAATAATATATTATTATTATATTATATATTATATATATATTATATATTATATCAAATTATATTCAAAATTACGTATCCGCGACGCGAAATTATTATGATATTATATATATATAATATATACTATATATTATATATTATATATATATACATATATATATATATAATACTATATAGTATATATATATATATATTATATATATATATTATGTAATTAATTTTGATTGTATAATATATATTATATATATATATATATATATATATAATATCGGTTACTATATTAATTATAGGTATATATATATATATATTATTATATCCATATATATATATAGTATATATATATTATATATATATATTAGTGGGGGGCGATAACTTGTAGCTAAAATCCTTGAAATCTACCCGGGAAATGACTTTCACTTTTAGATACTCTCTTGCGTATATATATTTACCCGGGTTAGGTTTATCGTACCGTCCTAAAATTTGGCCACTCGCTAGGTGGTGACGCAACTTCGTCGTAGACGAAGTTACGTGTCCGTGCACTCCCTAGAGGGTGTCGCCCCTTAAAATAAGAAATGCTCGTAGAAGGCTGAAATTTGGAGATGGTATATAGGAGGAATAAGTAAGTAGGATTCGGATTTGGAGCCGGTGCGGTGTCGAGTTTGTAAATATTTGTATAATAATACAGTATTGGTGTTTTTATATATGTTATCGAACCCATAGATCTCGAATATGAGGGTTATAAGTTCGTAAAGGGTGTCTGGGGACCCTCCGGAGGGGGGCCCCCCTGTAGAAATGAACGGAATGCATAAGAAAAGTAAGAGAAGAGTCGGAGTCGGAGTCAGAGAAGGATGGAGTCGGAGTCAGAGGAGTCAGAGTCGGCACCGGCATCGATGCTGGAGCCGGTGTGGTGCTTAGTTAATAAATATTCGCTTAGCCCCATATTTGTATCAAAATATATGTTCATAAGGTCATAGAGCTCGAAAATGAGGGTTGTAAGTTTGCAAAGGGTGTCTGGGGACCGCCCCCCCGGAGCGGTGGTCCAGAAGAAATGCACAGAACGCAAAACAGAAGAAGATGGAGGAAGGCAGGAGTACGTGGACAACTGCTATTAGAAGAGCATGATTATAGGGATAAGCAGGAGGAGGGGAGGAGGGAGGGAGGGAGAGTGAGGACGGAGAGTGGAGGAGGGAGGAAGGAGGTAGGAGGAAGGAGTGTGAGAAGGAGTCAGAGTTGGTACTGGCACCGGTGCTGGAGCCGGTGCGGTACTGATTTAGTAAACATTCGTTTAAGCACTCAGATTGACATTTCTATTTTCAGAATCTCGTTTTCTTCTTATTACTTAACTAAAATAACGTTTGCTATTTTATTTTGATTTCATTTTAACATCTATTCTTTGTGTTTATTTTTGTTTTTTAATTTAATTTTCAAATTTTTATTATATTTTATTTGTTTTTAATTTATTTTTGTTTTATTTGCCTAAAACATTTTGTTTTTCTAAAATTTTTATTCTTTTCATGTTTATAAATAAAAATTTGCGTTTTTAACACACACTAAAGCTGTAAATCAGTAAATCCTAACCCTTTACTCCCCACCCCACATATGTCTACTTGATCTATTGATTCCAGTCATATTTTGTATAACATAATACAAAAACATTTATTTATTTTTATTTTATTTGTTTGAAATATATATATATTTGTATTTGTATTCATTTTATGTTTATAATTTAAAAATTTGTGTTTTTAACATACCTTAAAGCAGTAAATCAGTAATCGACCACGCGACCCACCCTCCCACCTACTGTCTATTGACTATTGATGTCCCAAGTCATATTTTTTATAACATAACGCAAACCTTTTATTCATTTTATGTTTTTTAACTTAAAAATTGAGTTTTTACACATACCCTAAAGCAGTAAATCAGTAAATCAAACCACCCACCCCACCCCTACTGAATTATGAATCGTATTGCATTCAAGT
>JABUQX010060477.1:20000-21236 GCA_015478945.1 Trachelipus rathkii
AGAGACCCGCCTTCATCTTTGCGGTTTACCCCTTGGGTTTACTTAGTTAAAATTTTTAAAATATTTAAATTTGGATCCGTAAAACGTAACTGGTCCATTATTTTTTTAATCTGTCAGTACATGAAATTCATTGTTGGATCATTAGTGCATATATTAAAAAAAACACAAAATTCAAGAACTGACCCAAGCGTAAACAGAAAAGGTCCTATATATTATATCATATATATATTATTATATATTACAATATATATATTATATTTATAATATATATATAATATATTATTACTATATTATATATATTTATATACTACTATATATATATATTATATATAGTATATATATTATATATATATACTATATATATATATTATATATATATTAGTATATATATATATATATATATAGCTATATATATATATTATAATATAATTATATATATTTATATTAATAGTATATATATATATATCTATTATATATATATATATATATAGTAATATATATTTATATAACAGGTCCTTGAGTATTTGAACCCAGTTTTTATTTATTTTTACCAGGATGAATTTTGGTGATTTTTTTTTGATTTTTCTTAAAAAAATCAATTTGTGATTTTTTTTGATTCATATTTTGATATTTTGATTTTTGGAATTCGTAACGTCAAGCGAAATATAATTTGCAAGTTACAAATTATACATCGCGTGACGTCGTAATCTGAAAAAATGAAAACATAAAAAAATAAAAAAATCACAATGATTTTAAAAAAAAATCAAAAAAATCACCAAAATTGCCATCCCTGTTTTTACCAAATTAATCGATTCGACCGAAGTATATTTGGAGAGTCGAAAGTTGTCGTCACCCAGCTCACTAAATAGGTGTTTTTTTTTCTATTATATCATATTATTTTGCCGATTTTAATTTGAAATAAAATAATTTTAATTTTCTCAGTTGGAAATAACATTTCATCATTTCAACAATTTTAGTTATTTTTTTTTAAGTTGGAAATGTCTTTTTTTAACATTTCATCATTTAATAGTGTAATTAAAACTGAATTAGATGGTTGTAAATTATTACAAGAATTTGATGTAATTCCAAATTAAATTGTGTAAAAATAATCATTCTATGAGTTCGTCGTGCAGAAAGAAATTCGATTGATTATAATAATAGTTTATCTACGGAGGTGTGTCAATTTCTTATTTTATGTAATTTTTTTCATTTTTTTAGTTTTTTAAAGTGGATTTA
>JABUQX010060478.1:0-31833 GCA_015478945.1 Trachelipus rathkii
TCCTTTTTCTCTCATTTCCATTTTGTTGAGCATCACTCCTTCTCCTCTAAACCTCATCTCTTCTTCTTAATCAAAACTCAAGTATTTAAGCGCTTTGCCAGCAAACACCACCCTCTTCCCTCTTACTCTCTATATCATCAATTTTCAGTCAATGGCGGTTGTTGTGCTTATGTGTGCAGTGATTGTATACTTATCCTTGTGATCTCATTTGGAGTCTTAGAAATTTTCTACTTTAGACTCACGCTATCCCCGTCGATCTACTACTAAATTCATCTGGCCTGTATATCTGTCTCCTAACTGGACTGACTATTCAAAATGCCTCGACTACTTAACCTCCAAATTAGAACATATTCTCTCTTCTTTACATTTCTCTGAAATCATCATTCTTGGTAATATCAACGTTCATCACCGAAAATGTATTTCCTCCAATTCTAAAGATACAGCTAGTGAACTTGTCTGCCACTTCCCTATCGAGAATGACCTCGAGCAGTTGGTGCAGCTCCCTATTTGCATCCCTGATCGTCTTGAAGATGAACTCAAATTTCCTAATCTCTAATTCCTATCTTTGTTTTGCTAAATTCTTTCCTTCTCTTGGCTCCTACGATTACCTACTTATCTTTGTTCTGTTTCCTGTTCTATCTCTTCAAGTCTTTTGCAGGATTGGTACTTCGGTGCTGCTAACTTTTCGGACTGACGGTCGTACTTCTTTGATTTCCCATAGAATGACTACAGCTTCGGTTAGTTGAGTTCCTAGAGGTGTGGAGGATGCTTAACCGATGTGATTCTCTCCGGCATGGAGGAGGCCGTACATTCTATATCTTCCCTTCGACTAATCTAACAAACTATTTGCCACACGGACGCTGTCACCCCAGAAATTACAGGGATGAAACTGATATCCTGTACAAACATCCATAAAATTCATAAAAATATTAAGAAAAAAGAAAAAAAATTAAAATGAAAAAAAATATATAATATATCATTTCTGCAATAGTGCATAAAGATTTATCTATTATTACCCTTAGGTTAGTGGCTCTCTCCTCCTCTTTCAATACACTCTCTCTCTTAATCATACGTCACTCTCTCTCGTCGTCCATAAAGGGAATTACATTTCTTTGGAAGTCTCTCTCCGGTCGGTCGTTTAAATCTCATTGTCACCCTTCTACTTAAATCACTACATCGTGTAAAAAAAAAATTATAAGTAAAAAATATTGGCTATGGTTATATACTCCTCTCTCTTCTCAAAATTAGCTATGATATTGATCTCTCCTCGTCGCTCCACGTACGACGACCTGAATTTCGGTCTTTTCTCTGCTCTCTACTCTGAAAAAATAAACCTCTATGAAATGCCTAATCACCGCCCCGCTCCAATCACCTCAGGCGCAAACAGACAACAACAAGAATGCAACGATCTATCTCACCTCGTCCTTCTCTCTTTCGGACGGTCGTATCACATTCAGGGTGTTTTTGCACTTCCTCAACCCCTCTCCTCTTCTTCTCGGGCGCCTCGCTTCGTGTTGGTTTGTTTCTTTGTTGTGTGTTTGTGGTGTTGTTGGTGGGTGTGGGTCTAGGATGTTTGTCGCCGTAGGAACCCCTGCGCACACCTCTATAAATACTCAAAGAGCCGAGGGGCGCTCCCGGAGACCTCTCTCTCCGCCCTCGGGGCCGACATTAAAGTACCTACCTCCCGTAGTTCTTCCTCTCCTCTCCGTCATCCTCGTCCGAAAAGCCTCTCTCTCTCCAATAGAAAATCAATAATCATTATAAAGTTATTTTATTTATTTATTTTTCTCTTTTGTAATTTTCTGTATTTCCATAAATATTTACTTAAATTTGATAGTTTGTGACGCTTAACATTGATTTTTTAAACTCTCCATTTCCTTATTCCATGCCGGGACTATTCCCTGAAATCCGCATCTTCCTTATCAAAATCACACTGGTATCGTAGGATGTTTGATTGATATTGAATGGGAAGAGAAGAATCCGGCAATAGTGAATGCTTTATTTCCCGGTGCGATATTTACCGTTTATCAACTCATATACTATCATCATTATATATATATAATATATATATATATATAATATATATTTATATATTATATATATATATATCTTATATAATATATAGTTTGTGATTATAATATTATTATATATTACTATTATTATTATTTAATATAGTTTATAAAAAAAAAAAAAATGCTCTATATGAGAAATATTTATAAATTATAGGAAATAGGGTCATTTTATTAAATCGAAAATAATATTATAAAGAGGAAATTTAAAATATAGGACTACTTCTATATATATATTATAATACTTATATATACATATTACATTATATATATATATATATATTATATATATATATATTATATATTATAAAGTCTATATATATTTTTTTTTCCATCATTTTTTAATTTATTATTTTTATTTTTATAAGAAAAAAATATACTATCATATTTAGGAATACAATTTCTAAATCCCTTAGAATCCAAAATGGAAATTACCTTTTTTATATACCAAAAATGTATTCCTATATTATCCATTATCGTGTGTTAATATGATTTAATATTATTGTATAAGAATATAAAAAACAATTAAAAAATATATGAGTGTCATTTTTTTTTTTTTAATTTTTTTATATATGATATAAATTTCACTTTGAAAAATTAAATATATATATAAATATATCTTATACATAATATATATATAATAATATTTATTATTTGCTTAAATATACATAATATATATCCGTATATATACTTGGCCTTACTATAGGTTAATATAACATATAAATTCAACTTGAGGTCATGTCTACGTATAATCCTAATATTATTGTTGTGAACAAGTTACACAAAGAGCTACTGAATCCTATGTAACCTTAATATATATATAAATAATAACACATTTTAAAGAGTATATTTCTATATATATACATATAATAATTTAAATTATATATATATACTAGTATTAAATATATAAATATTACAAAACATAGTATATATAATATTATATGTTGGATTTATCATTGGTTATGTAAGCATAATAATAAATATTTTCGTATATAACCTAAGCAATAATAATAATATATATATTATATATATATATTATATATATTATGATATTATATATTATTTAGAAAGTTAATTAAAAGGATAAAGATTGCAATTTGAAATTACATTTTAAGTCCTGCCAAGCCTAATACTTATAAAATAAATTAACGCTTTGCAGGTAAAAAAAAAAAAAACAATAAACCAACACAAAAAAAAAAAAAAAAAAAAAAAAAAGAAAAATTGAAGAAGATATGTAAACACATTAATAGTTACCAAAACTGTGCGCCTGATTGGCTAGCGGATCAGATTCCGTTCATGAGAACAAAATAGTTTATATATACTGAGTATTAAAGGTATATATTATATACCCATACCATAGTATAGTATATATATATATATATATATATTTGATTTTTTTTTTATATTTATTTAATTATTTATAAATATTCATAATAAATTTGCTTATATATATATAAGGTATAATATATATATATATTTATACTATATATATTATATATATATATATATAATGTTAATAACGCTGATACCCCTTTATGAGTTTACAGCCGTATATTATTATAGTATACATATATAGAATATCTAATAAAATATGTTCAATAATATATATTAATATATAATTATATAAATTATACACTTATTACGTCATTAATAATTATAAAAAAAATAAATATATATCATACGTCAATACATACCTACAGAAAATAACTTATACATATTTAACATTATAATATATTCTATTAGATAAATCTATAGTATAATTACGTATTAAAAGCTTATTAGTTACAAAAATGTATATTGATAATAGTGATGTTACATACACAATGTGTATAAACAGTTTTATAATTAATTTGCCATTAATTCTACCTTTTTTTTTTTCAATTGACGACATTGAAAGAAATATATCTATAAATTAATCTATATTCTATAAATAGATTCAAATTTAAGCAAACTGTTTTAAATTTAATAAAAGGAGCAAAAAATTCCTTCCCCCTTCAGAAAATAAAAATAAAGAGGCACCCTTTACAGATAAGGGAGTTTAAAAAAGAAGTATGTAAGTGAATAACACACATGGCAATTATAAAAAAATATAAATATTTAAATGGGAACTCCAATAATATACTAAGATAATAATGATATTGAAGCATATTACTTCGGAAATACAGATATAATAATAGAAATGTAAAGAAAAATAGTAAAACATCATTAATATTAAAGAGACAAGTACTACAAATACAGATTAATTAATATAATAAATATTAGATAAATAATAATAATAATATAATAATAATAATAATAATAATAATAATAATTATCAATTGTACTTCAAATCTGAATTTTCTTTGGTATTTTTTATTTTTTTATTAATAAAAACTCACTTAGGAAGGAAAGTGTTCCGACACATTTTAGTTCTATCAGGATAAAACAATACTTCAAACCATCGTCGTCTATACTTCGTTCACAGCGATAGATATCCGTATATAGATCAATACCACGGTATTCGAAAACATTTATGCCAAATGGAGTGGACTGGAATATTTCAGGTATATAACTGTAATGTAGAGAGAGAGAGAGAGAGAGAGAGAGAGAGAGAGAGAGAGAGTAGAGAGAGAGAGAGAGAGAGAGAGAGAGAGTGGAGAGAAATATCAGAGAAAGAGAGAGAGAGAAAAAGAGAGAGAGAGAAGAGAGAGAGAGAGAGGAGAGAGAGAGAGAGAGAGAGAGAGAGAGAGAGAGAGAGAGAGAGAATGCACAGCTTGCATAATTATGGCAATCTTTTCCCAAATCTTAAAAGAAAAAGAACCGTGCACTCAATTTAATTTTTAAAAACGTATTAACATATTCTAATACTGTTGCACCTTTTTATTTGTATGTATGTATTTTTGTGTTTATTTTTTACATTTAATTAAGGACTGTGAACAGATATTGACACATTTTGAGACCAAAACGACTACCTGCTCTAAATGCAAGTCTAATACCAGCATTGGGAGCCAGTACTAGGGCCAATACCAAGTAACAATACAATGAGCACTGACATTTGGCGCACAATGCCTAATATAGTATAGAGAGAATAGTAAATAGATAGAGATATATAGATAAAATAAAGTATAATATATAATATATATATATATAAAGTAGATAGATATATATATAGATATAATATAGTATATATAATATAGAATATAGGATATTATAGTGCTTATAGAGATATAGAGTTATATAAGATAGTATAGAGATTTCTTCAAAAAATCTTGTCATCACTTATGACTATGAACATTATAAGAAAACATATATAATGGAATAGTAAGTAAGTAGTATGATAGAGTAAAGTAAGATATAGAGAAGAGAGTATAATATAAAGAGTAAGATAGGAGAAGAGATGTAAGAATTGACAGAAGGTTTTTAGTAAAGAGAGAGAGAGAGAGAGAAGTATATATGTATTATAGTATTAAGTAATAAGTATAAAGTATAAGTAATATATATATATATATATATATAGTATATTAATATATATAATATATATATATATATATATATATATATATAGTAATGCTATATATAATATATATATAATATATGAGTAGAATATAAGAGTATATATATAATATAGTATATATAAGATATAGATAGATATAAAGTATCGAGTAAGACATATTAATATATATATATATCGGACGTGCCCTCTGGGTAGGCAAGGTAGGGAGTGCATGCCCTACAAAAGAAGTGCCGACGCAGAGCCCCCCGCATGAGCCCCCCCTCCCCCCCTAACAAAACCACGAAAGGGGTATTTTTGAAAAAAAATTTTTTTTTATTTGTATTAAAAGTATATTTATTTAATATTTAAAAATTTAAATGACATAAATTATTTTTAGACGCATTTGTTATCGGAAAATGTATAAAAAAAAAATTAATTTTACGCCCTATTGTAAAGCCAAAGTAATTTATCTTCTGGTAGAGAGATTGGCCTGCCGCCGCTTATGGCTCCTATTATTGAACTTTGAGGTTCAATGGACGGTTCCGTGCTTTTCATTATTTAATGTATAAATGAAATGTGTCTAAAAAGGTTTCTAATGCTGCTTTTCGAGTCCAGATGTGTTGGAATGATGTCGTCAGGGGAGGATATCTTGTCTCTCCTCCTATTCTCCTCATCTCTCCTATATATATATTATATTCTATTAATATATATTATATAATATATATATATAATATATATTTATATATATATATATATATATAATATAATATATATATATAATATAATTATATTAAATAAGCTGCTACCCGAGAGACCTTTTAAAGGGAAAGTGCCTATATATATATTATATATATATATATATATATATCTAATATTATATATCTATATATATATATATATATATATATATATATAATATATATATATATTATATTATATATATAATCTAATATATATATTACAGGTTTTTTTTTAAAAAAACCCCCAAAAAAATTTCAACGGCAAAAACCCCTTTTTTTTTTTTTCAAAAGGAAGGGGGGAAAGCGAAAAAAATAAACATTAAAAAACTAAAGATTCAGAATAAGGCAAATCTCTCAGGTGGATCGCAGACATGGGCTTTAAAGGAGGAAGATTAAATATAGTTGGACAAAACAGAAGAAGCAAGGAGTTTCACAGAACAAGAAGTAGCAGGAAAGAAAGAGGCACCACAACGAACAAGTCTGGGGTTCTCATACTCACGCAAAACTTCATGGTCGAGAGCAGGGTACCCCTTGCGAGGACGGACGCAATGGAGGCTGGAATGCGAGTGGCCAACTCCCTGAATGATCTACCGGGCTGTGTACCTACAGAAAATATTAGTGGGCAACGTCACGTTGCAAGAGATAGGGTCAGCGAGTTAGAAAGTAGGGGACAGTTTTATTAGTCTCTGCTTTTAAGACTCAACCTATCCAATAGAAGGGCTGAACCGGAGCCCTCCAAATGTGAGAACAGTATCCATACAAGGGGAATAAGGCCCTTATACAACTGGAGTAGCTGTGCAGAGGTAAAAAAAAAATTTCCGCACTGAACAGAACTCCCAGTTTTTTGAGGCCACCTTAGCAACATTGTAATATGAGATTTCCAAAGAAATTTATTGTTATGTTCGACAAGAATGTTATGTTGTTCACAGGAGAGACATTAGAGCCGTCGAAGGAGTAGGAAAGTTTGGGAGGTGTTTTTTGAAAGAGAGATGTCGTGAAGAAGTTGAGTTTTTAACGAGTTGAATTTTACAAGGTTGGGTGACCCCACCCGGGAATATCCATCCAGATTGACAAGATAGACATCGGGAAAGCTGAAGACGAGAGCAATCTAGAAGCAAAAGAGGGAGAAGATTTGAAGTGAGTAGAAGAGTCGGGAGGGTTGAGTCATCGCACAAGGGAGTGAACATAGTTGGAATAACAGCTGAGGAATCGTTAATGAAAGTAGGAATAAAGTTGGAGATAGAACTGACCTTGCGATAACACAATTAATAGAAAGGAGGAAGAGGTCGCTCATCAACGCAGTGCTGTATATAGAGCAATCGGAGAGAAAACTAGACAAGACTAAGCAAAGAGAAGGAGAAACCCAAAGGAGGGAAGCTTAGGAGCGTGACCGCGTGCGAAAAACCGATCAAAGCTTTGGAAATGCCAAGCGCCACCACGCCAAACTCCCCATGGTCCCTAAGGGCTGAAGCCATAAATCAGTTAATAGGAAAGTAATGTCACCCAGTTGACCTCGACGACGAAAGCATACTGATGATCTGAAAGAAGGGAATGCGACTCCAATGATCCGGGAAATGAGAGTTAAGAAGAGTTTCAAAGATTTTAGCATAGAATACAAGTGAGAGCTATAGGGAGATAGTTGGAAGGATCAGGCGGCTGCCTTTTTTTCGGGATAGTTGGACATATCTCGCTGCCGGCAATGAGGAAAGTATTAGTATTAAGACAGTAGAGAGTAAGAGTTTCACACGAGGACAGACCCAGCTCAGAAGACCTGACCGCTCCAAAACAAGGGGAGGAATGCATCGCGAGTGCCAATAGCTATCCTGACGTTCATAGATCTCCAGGATCCCCTGCCACGATCATATTGTTAATCCACAGTAAAGGACATGGGGAAACGCACCGACAGCAGACTTTATTTTCCGGTTCTTTTTATAACACCAAATGGTGTTGAGAGACGAGAAGGAAGTTAGGAGGAGGGATGCCTAGAATCTCGTCAGGGTAAAATATTAGATTGAAAAAAGAGTCCGAAGAGATTGGCCTTCTTCAAGAAGTGTGGAAGTTAGCAACAGAACCGTCGAGCGACATAATGGGGAGGAAACGGCAAATTTACAAGTTGTTAGGTTTGTCCGCATTTCTTTTAGTGAAAGTGCCGCCTTGCTCATTGTACGAATGAGAGTATCCCTGCAAAGTGATAACCGGGGCAGAGAGATTATAATTCACGTAAACGCTAGTAAAGATAAAATTTAAAGGAGAATGAGAGTTTCTTTCATGCCGATACGCAAACTGTCTTCTTACTTAGCAATCATAGGCGCGACAGATACAAGCTATCCATCTAAACATCGATTTTGGGGAGAAAAAGATTTAGTTTGAAAATGGAATGAACCTGCTCATCCCCTCGGTGATTACAGCACCATATTTTTTTAGCGGTGACCGAGCATCCCCCGAGTCAAAGCAGGATTTATCATTCCCAGAGTAGTTAGCCAAAAAACAACGCAATTCCCACCAATTCGTCCCGATTAAAGTGCCAGAACTTACGTTTAGGGCCTGTGGAAGCTGACTTGGAGAAAAAGTATTATAAATCAAAGCTACAAGATTGTGGTCAGAGTTACCAAATAGGAGGAGAAACGTGTATTCAGTGGCTAGAAGCATTACAGTGGTGCAACCATTGGGCAGAACGTAATTCCAAATTTGGTGAAGTATTGATTGGAAATATGTGTAGGTTTCCTAATTAACTGTTCCAGAATGTCTGAGAATACTGAATGTTTTGCCTCCTCTCCGCCTGCCTCAGTGTGAGAGGAGCCCAACCATCAGTGTGGTGTACGTGAAATCCCCTAAATATAGGATCTCAGCATTTGGATGGAGGAAGAAGTAACATGCCTCAATGAGAAGTAGTAAGATAGTCAAAAGAACGTGATAATCTGTTACACCATGAGACACGTTTCTAAGGTCATAAACTCAACATAATGATAGTAGTAGTGTCATTGGAAAAAAATACCTGGCGCTAGAACATCGAAGTTAGGAAGATTTCAAGATTCTCGAGACGTGTTAAGGAGTGTTTATGTTAATATAGGACACAGACACCACCATTTAGACGGAAATTAGTAGAAAAGTTATAGTTAGAGATTTAAGTTTATTTGAAAATGAATCCTGGCCAGCTGGGTTTCAGACAATAATAAAATGTTAGTTGAGAAGTTTAGAGAGGTGATAATCCACTAGGCATCATGATATAGCCACAGTCTTTATTCAGGGCCGGAAAACGTTCGCCGAGAAGTCAATAGAAAACAACGGCTTGCGAGCCCACCACCCCACACATCTATTTCCGACCAGTCATTCGATTCAGATGCTTTATACAATACATAACGCACACTCCACTAAATTCTTATACTTTCAAGCTCTAATAGTTTATAAAATCTTTCACGGTCCGTTTTACACTCTCTGCCGCCCGCTATACGTATTGTACCTCACACATATTGTCAACACCACAAACAACCAACACTAGCACACAAGCAACACGCAACATGAGTCAACACAGCACCAACCACACCACTACACACAACACACAAAGCAAGAAAGGAGTACAAACACAGTGTTATAATAGATAAACACACATACTCACACACACATAGAATAAACGGATAGAAACTAGCAAACTCAAGCGATCTTATACTAACAAGATAGATAAAACAATGTTAAAACTAAACAGCAATTCCCTAACGACAATTAAACCGATTAAAGTATGCCAGAATTACGTTAGGGCATGGTGGAGCTGCTGGAGAACAACGTATTATAATCCAAAGCTACAAGATTGTGGTCAGAGTTACCAATAGGAGGAGAAATGGTGTATTTGAAATTGCGAGAAGGAGTAGTGGTGAAACATAAAGTAAGCGTATTCAGAATTGGTAAGACGATGCTGGAATATTGTGTGAGGTTCTTAATTAACTGTTCCACGAAATGGTTGAGAATTGAATTTGTTTTGGCCTCCTCATCACGCCTTGCATCAGTGTGAGAGGAGCCCCAACACCTCAGTGTCGGTGTACGTTGAAAATGCCCCTAAATAGAGGAATCTCAGCATGGTTGGTATTTTGGGAAGGAAGAGTAAGGACAGACTCATGAGAAGTAGTAACGATAGTCAAAAACAAAGGAAATCGTGAAAAAATCGTGTTCTACATAGTGGGATGCAGTAGCTTCAAAGTATAACACATAATCGATATGTGAGTGGGAGAATTATGTTTTTAAAAAGAGAGATGACACGACACACACAGAACGATTTGCGGAAGTTGAGGAAGAATTTCAAGATTCTCGAAACGGTGTTAAACAGGAGTGTTTAATGTTATATATATGCCCAGACACCATAGTGTAGGAATCACGCATCTCTAGAGACACGAGCAATTTATAGAAAAAAATAGGTTATAGAGGTGTAGGTGAAGGATATTCTAGTTTTTAATTTTGAAAAATGAATAATCCGTGGCGACGCCATGGGTTTCAGGACACAATAATAAAATGTATAGGTTGAGATGGTTTTTAGAGGGCTGATAAATTTCCAGTCATGAACTCGAATGATTAGGGCACGCAGGCCGTCTGAAAAAGTATGCAAAAGGTCCAATAGAAAACACCGGCTTCGCGCCCAACCCCCACATCTACTCCATCCGACCAGTTATCGAGACTCAAGAAATGCTTCAGTACCAGGTTTAAGTGGAACTCAACTACAAGCGTATTGCTATATAACACGATTTATTTATAAAAATTTTCTTTTTCACTAGTTAAATTCATTTTTGGACCTCAACGTGTATCTACATCCATCACTATAAAACACATGCCAAATGATGAAAACCAATAAGTACATAATATAGCACACACGCACTAAACAGCCTATCATCACAGCCAACAACATATATATATATTATATATAATAATATATACTGTATATTATAACGGTGTAGTCATTTCCATACACACACACACACACCCACATTATATATATATATATATATATATTATTTATATATTATAATGTCTAACAGCAACAACACATATATATATATATACTATAATATTATTACCCACATCACAATATATATATATAATATACACACACAACGATCTTATAACTAACCAGATAGATAAATAACAATATGTTTAAATAATATAATCTAAAACTTCAAGTTATAGAAATACTAAGAGTCAGCTGTTTAGTTATCCATTATAAATCCTATACCAAATTATATTTATTAAAAAAAACTATTATTAATAAATATTAAAAGTAATCTACTTTAAACTAAAATTCGCTAAATTCTTAATACACTATAAAAGTCCTTAAAAAAAAGGAAATAAAAAAAGCCGCATAAAACCAACCTCGTTAATGCATATCTAAATAAATTCCCTATGATGAAAAAACTTACTCGAGCATAAAGTTCAAACATTTTAATTATATATAATAGGACACTAATTACTATAGAACATCAAGCAAGCAATTAAATAACACACTTAAAACAACACAAGGTAACAACATTAACAATAACAATATGAACTTTAATAACTAAAAAAACCAATTAAACTAATACATTATTTAAAATATATTATATATATTATATAATATATAACGACAAAATTAAGATACATCAACCCCGACTCAACAACCACACAAGCACGATCTACCGAACAATAATATTGAATATTAATATATCAAATATAATATATAATATATTATATAATAATATATAATATATTAATATATATAATAATATATATTCTATATATATTTAATATTATAATTTAATTTAATATTTATAATTAATCTTCTATATATATAATAATATATATTATATATATATATTAAATATATATATATACTATGAAGAGAGAGAGTAGAGGAAACATAGAGGAAGAGAGATTGGAGAGCAGCGATGCCTATAAAACACTGTCAAAAACATAACACTCAGATTACATTACTACCTCAATCACACACAAAAATATCACACTCTACTCCCAGACGGTAGATACATTTTAAAAAACTCAAACATTCTACCAAATAGATACCAGCACACTCTGATTAACTACCAAAGTACACAAGCAACACTATGAGCTCATCTCATTTACGAAGTCTTTATTCGAGTAATATATACACAATCATTCGGAAAATTAAAACAATTTCATCTTTCAGTGTAGCATAATACTAATAATTATAATATATATTATATTAAAGGCGTCAAAGAATGCTGAGGAAGAACCATAGAACGGTATACGATTTGGAATTCAAACGGTTGAGTAATAGAAAGATAATTATATAATTAAATATATAATTTTATTAAAAAGGCAATAAATCAAAAAACTCACAGTAGTATGTATAAATACTACAATAATATAAATAAATAATTATGGACATATATTATATATATATACTAATATATAAAAATTTATACTAACTATAAAATGTTAAACGTTTCTGAAACAAATGAGTACAGATATCAATCGCTCAGTATATATAATATATATAATTAAGATATTTAAAAAAAAAATTAGTGAGAATTATCTAAAGGAGTATTTTTTCCCCTTTAAATAGCTCTGCATATATTACATAAATTACAATTATTATTCATAATTAAAACAATATTATTAAGATAAGAGTTTCAATCTACTAAAATCAAAATATTTAATATATATAAAATGTTTATGATCTATCTATATTATATATATATATATAGGTAACAATATAAAATATATATAACCCTTGAGAAATATTTTCTCTATATGTATATATATCTATAATATATATATAGGAAAAAACAAAAATACATCACCATCCGAATTATTCAAGAGGTGGTACACTATATACACATTATTAAATAAAATTCCGCATAAAAATTCACAAAATAAAAATTTAACTCAAAATTTGCATAATATAATCATTATATATATTACCTTAGCGGAGGAGATTCAGAGTCACACATTTAAAACTGTTGAACGTACATATGAAAAGAGCAACACTCCATGCCGAGGTTAGAACAACTGTAGTAATTACATCTAAAACAATTTGAAAGAAAATCAAATTCTTTGTGCCTAAGTTGGAAGGTGAAACTAAGCTCTATATATTAAAGTTTTAATGCGGTTACATTTAAAAGTAAATGGAATTTGACTGAAAAAATTCAATCCCAAACCTGAAAAAGTCTTTTTTTTCTGTAAACACCTATGGTGAAATTTGAATCCGATTTCCTAATTAGCATGTCCAAAAATGGTAGGGTGCTATCTACTTTCTCTCTTATAAAATTAATATTCAATTAACTGAGCTCATATAAAATCTCATTGATAAAGATCTGCGACTCTTCCCGCCTTTATAATCGGTTCTTTGTCAGCAAGAAAAGTTTTGTTACTGGTCGGCAGTAAATTTTTCACGGGTATAGTTATGCCTCGAAAATTTGTATGTGGTTCGTATAGTTTCTCACAAGAGTGGGGAGATAGAATATATTTATATCAACGTAATCTTTCCAGGCGCGTAATTCTTATGCTTCAAGAGAATAATGAAAAACACTGTGGGCCTCAATTGTTGTATCGCAATAATTATAAGATAGACTATTAGAGTAGAGGCAAGAAGTACTAGTGGGAGGAGAGCCTATTGTTAACGACCCCAACTGCGCTAGAAATCATCTAGGTTTTGTTTTGGGTAATTTTACTCTTAAGCAACTCAGTAGTAAATGAAAGGAAACATTTACAAATGTAATAATTTAATTATATTTAACTTATATATTGAAATAAAATTGACAATGTAGTACTTCCTCCGCGCGCTCACGCCTAAGCGTATAACTCACTGATGATTGGAGTTGTGTAGTTAGGGTACTGTCTCGCATAAATATTATTTATTATAATATAGTGAGTTGAATAACTTGGTTAAATAACTAAATTGCTGAATTTAGTTGTAAATATGTTTTCATTTTTTGACATGCTAGTAGGAAATTGATCAAAAGTCTCCACCATAGTTCGCTTTACAGAAAACAAAAGACTTTTTTTTCAGGTTCTATTGAGAATGTAATAAAACATTCATCAAAGAACATTCTCCCATCATATGGAATGCGAAATGGGTAGATTCTGAAGTGTTAATACCAATTGGCATGAAGAAGTTTAAATAATATATAAGTTAAGATATAAACAGTCATTAATTAAATATATCCGAGATAATCAATTAGTTAGTTCCACAGTTTCACACAACTTATTGAAATAGTACACTCACAATTTAAGAAATTTACATGTATATTCGTGTGTTCTATTCATCTTTTTCTATATTTAAATATATATATATTTTTTTAATCAGAATGTTAATTAACCATTAAATCCAAAATTTTTATAGAGGGGCAATTCATCCCATATACATCTTTTCATATTTAGTTATTTACAAAGTAATTTATTTAAATTATTCGTTATGCATTTTATTCTTGCAATCTTTATCTAACACCAAGGTCCTACATTCTCGAGAGGTAAACCGGCGTTTTATATTTTTTATCGCCATGCCGCTCAGATTGGACCAACAGTAAAATATCTTCTTTGTGGAGTGTTTATCTGATCCATAGCGTCTGACAACTTCTTGATTATTAAAGCTATTCTAAAAACTATTTTTCGGCGCAATTGTATTACTCCATTATTGTTATCGTCCTTTTTATTTATGGAAACCAATTATTTATCTTTCCCTCAAATTCCAGGTTAGGAATTTGCTGCCCCTCATTTTCTATGTTCCTAAAGCTGGTTAATCCTCAGCACCTCAAATATAGTATTCTTCTACTTTGGATCCTTCATATGGCCACTCGATAAACTTAGTGTCACTCTCCGGTATCCCTGTAGCTTCTGCTCCTCTTCTGTTCCTCAAATCATCCAAATAAAGATAATTGCATTTCTAGGAGCAATTTTGGCATCAAATGGTAATATCCACAACTTGGTAGATGCTGGTCCTATTACAGTTGGTAGGTCTCTACCACACAAAAAAGTAAAGGATCCCGATTAAACGTGCTTATTTCCCTCCCCGTCAGTCACTATATTAACGTCTATGAGAGAGGCATTAACGGGAACACCAAAACCCACCGAAGAATCTTTCGGGAAGTTTTATACCATCATATACGCACTAAATTCTTTTACTACAAAATACATACTGAATTCATAACATTCTCACATTTCTGTGAAAAATTTAAGAGACCTATAACTAACTCATTAGCTATAATTCTAAGATAAGTATAAATACTCATAACGTAAACCTTTAGACTATTAAGGGATCCTGGCTGACTCGAGTCATGTCACTTATTGAGTATTGTGATTTGTAGATGTAATATTGTCGCACCACTCATATATAAAAAAAACTATAAATAATTCATACATAAAACTCATAAATATATAAACCGTATATTAATTCCTGTAGCATAACACTATACATTTCAAACACTCCTGGATCAAATAACTCCTTCTTACATATAATAAGACAACAACAACGTGAATTCATGTTGAGAGTAAATCATGCTTGCTCCAGTATGTATAAACTACAGTTGTTTCCTAAAGAAAGAACTTCACAATCGTTAGCTATTTAAAGAAGTCTGTGATATCTGAGAGTTTTGCTTTGCATCTCGTTGGCTTTTCTAATATAGTTACGAGAATTAATAGGGAGAGTACTTCCAACTCGCGCAGGGGTTCAGTTGTTTAAATAAATATGAGTGGTGTTTGTGGATGGTTCAGGTGAGAATATAAATCTAACAAGTGGAAGATTAAATATTTGGTTTTTATATGTGTGCCGGAGGCGAGAGAGGTGGTGGCGAAAGAGGGGTGGGTGAGAGAGCGCGCCGTGTGAGTATAAGCGGAGGAGTCGAGACTATTTAAGCTGTTATTAAGCAGTTAAGTGTTTTATATTCAGAGAGAATAAAGTGTATGGATTTTGTATTCTGATAGGCTGGATTGAGTTTTACATAAATGTACATGCCGTTTTCGTTTTTGGAGCCAATACGTAAGTTTAGAATTGTCAACGGAATTCTGATTATGTGTTTATGACCTAAACTTGTTATTCACGATAAAAAATGTAAATAAAGCACGTTCTTGGCATGAGGTTATGACAGAATTCACGAACAGGTGGGGGTGGCAGGGAAGGGTGCTTGAGAAAATAAAAAAAGAGAGAAAGTAGTTCGTGTTAAGTGGCGGGTGTCTCCAAATTTTATACCAGTAAACAATATATATAGAATTATAAAAATAAGTTTGGAAAAATATTTTTGTGTGTGGCAAAGTCTGAAAGTAGATATCGAATGAGACGGGAAAGTCGGGGGGGGGGGAGTTCCAGAGGAGAAAATGTGTTGTAAATTGAAGAAGCACCAAAAATTATTTGACACGTACGTAGAGCGAAGAGTAAGGTTTAAATGGGATTTTGTTGAGTTGAGGGACCATGTCATCCCTTCTGGTGTGTAAGCGCTATTTACTTGCTGGACTCTGACTCGAGCCAAGCTTGAACGAAAAAAAAATTATCTGAGTCTCTCTTAATTTTATTTTTAAGAAAATAATTGTTTAAAACATGAAAAAAGGAGAGACGAGAAGTGTGAATTGGCAGAGTGTAGTCAGAAAGGCAAAAGTTGTGAAATGGTAGGAATAGAATAAAATTTTATTTTATTATATTTTCTTATTTATATATTTTTCAGGTTTTATTACTAAAAAACAAAACTTACAATTTTATTTTATTATTCTTAATTCATATGTAAATTTATGAAAGAAAGTATAATTGAGATCTTTAGGGTAGTATTACAATAAATTATGTGTGCAATATATTCAAATCAAATTTATTTATATAATTTAATCCTTATTATTACTAAATAATATTCATATAAAAAAAATAATTGCTAATTAAATGAATAATTATATGTTTTCATACATTTATAACGTGTAGGAGGGTATATAAGGTGATATATGTAGCTGGAGGACATGACAATCCGCATCTGCTTTCATTTTCGATCAAAGCCCTTTTGTCAATTTTTTTGATTTGAAAAGATTTTGTACGACGCACATGCCATGATTCGCGCCATGTTGCGGCAGCATCCGGCACACCTATATAAATTGACTATCTTCCGAAACATCGATCAGCAGGTCTGCTTTGCATTTTTTATTTCCTCACTATAATATTCGGTTTAACATACAAATATTATAGTATATATATATTATTCATTGACACACATTCATATCTTTCATTTATATATATATTGCATAAATTACATGGCGGAATATATTGTTATAGCGCCCACATGAGATCTCTACCTTAAAAAATGAACAGATAATCAATTTTTAAATTAATATATATAAGTATTATATATAAATAAATTAAATTATATTTAAGAATAACTAGTTTATTATTACATTTTTTATCATTATATATAGTATATCTATATTATTTATATTATATATATATAATATATATATATAGTTATAGAATGTCCAGTATGGAGCATAGTATAGTCTGGTATAAGAAACGTCAAATTAAAAAATCTCATATTTTGGATATTATTTTATTGTATATTAATTAATATTTATATATATACTATAATATAATATTATATAATATATATATTATATAATATATATATTATAAATATATAATATATTAATTTAATATATATATATATATATATATATAATATATATATAATATTAATATAATATATTATATATATATATCTAAAGGCCATTAGTGCCTAAGTTACTAATTGTACTTATTATAAATGAGTATAGTAGCTAGGCCTTTACAATCTTTATTCAATAATATATATATAAATATTTATAATATATAATAAATAATATAATATTATATATATAATATATAATTATATATATATATATATATAATATATAATATATATATAATACTATATTATATAATAATATTGAATATAATAATTATCATGTAATTATATTAATGTTATATTATTAATATTAATATAATATATAATAAGAGACGTAGATAGAAGAGAGATATGAAGTAAGTAGTAAGACGAGAGAGGCGAGAGATGCGAATGAGAAATTCACTTCAATACTACTCATATACCGATAGTGAACATAATTCATCAATTTCCAAAATAACACTAGAATTTATTTACGATTTTATGTAATGTTATTGGTAAACAAATATTTATAAAGTAATATAGAAAATTAATTCGTCGAGTGTCGTGAATTATTGTGATACAACTAAAATACGGTTACTTTAAAATAAATGACGTATAAAGATATTATTCTCTTTAATCGAACTATAAGACTAAAATATCCAAAAGTACGTAAAAACGGACTTTAAAATTTCAATCCTTAACATTTTTTTATTTTAACTATAGAGATGAACGTTATCATGTTTTTCTAAAATTTAATGAGTTTTCATATTTGTAATATGTATTATATATATATTACTATTTATTACTTATTGTATAGTTCAGTATCTATGATTTCCTTTTAAAATTTAATATATTATTTAATATATTTCGATAATGATTTATTCTACGTATTTTGTAATTAGTGAGTTCTATTTTTGTCAATCCACCTATATAATATATATATATATATATATCTATTAAATATTAATATTATTAATATAATAGTATTATTCCGTTTTTGTCTTAAAATATGGAAATTTAATGACTATTAAATTTCCATAGAATATACGTTTTAGTCGTATTATATAACCTGAATAATAAAACACTTATCATCTATGTGATGGATAGGTGATTTCACTTAGGTTGATCTGTCTATTTTTACCACCTCTAGAAATAATTACTATATATATATATGCCTATATATTGTTAAATATATATTAATATATATATATATATTATATATATTAAATATATTAATATATTAATTATATATATATTATTATATAATTATATATATTATTATATATATATATTTAATTTAATATTATATTAATATTAATATCATATATATAATATATTCTATATTATAGATATTAATAACTAAGTTATTATAATGTTTTTAAATGTAAATAGCACGAATTATATTGTATTTAATGAATATATATATAATATATATATATTATTAATATATATAATATATTATTTAATATATACTATATTAATATAATTATATATATATAAATTTATATATATATATTATATATATATATATTATATATATAATTATAATATATAATATTAATATATATATTTAAAATATAAATATATATATATATATATATATATATAATAATATATATTATATAGTTATACTATATATAATAATTAATATATATATATATTAATATATATATATATTATTATTAATATATATATATATAATATAATATGTAATATAACAGTAATATATAATATATATTAAATATATTATAAAATTATATATATATGTATATATATGATATTAATATATATATATATATATATATATTTTATATTCAGAGAAAAATATATATTATATTTATATAAATATTAATATGCTATTTTATTAATATGTTTATATCGTATATTATATTATATATATTAAATATTATATTATATTTATATATATATGTAATATAATATATATTATATATATATATATTATTACTTAATAATTATATTAAATATATACTATATATAATATATATATATATATAGTATATAATAATATATATATATATACTTAATTATATAGTATATATAATGAATTAGGTAATAATTTCAAAGTGATTTTAATTTATTAAAAATCATTTCATACTAATTCATTATACAGATGTGGCTCGAGTATGATTGAAGATAAAGCTGAACGTTTTCACAAACCTTTTTTCCTCATTTCAGACCTAAACAGCATTAAGATTTTATTTATGATAACTGAGCAGAAGCAGCAAGAATAATTTCCGTTAATTTCTAGTTCCTCCCAGTTAACTTTGTATTTTTTTAGTATAGGCGTTACAAGTTTTGATCGGATTTTTCTTTTGAATCGCCTTGATAGCCACACTTGACCAAAGACAACACCCAGGCTAATAAGAGCCTTAAAAAACTCCTTCTAATAATATTGATATACATATAATATATAATAATATATAATAATAATAATAATAATTAAATTATATATAATATTAATAAAATATTAATATAATTAATAATAATACTAAATTTATACTCGTAATATCAGGCGATAGATTAAATAAATAATAATAAATTAAATTAAATAAATTATAATAATTATAAATATATAATTAATAATATAATAATAATACTTAATTATAAATATAATATAATTAATATAATAATAATAATAATATATAATATTAAATTAATCAATAATATAGTTAAATAATAATAATGAATATAATATAATATATAGTAATAAGCCGCAAATGCTTTTAATCATATTTTGGAATAAGTAAATAATTTAATAATACCAACTAAAACAAAGCTTATAAATTAAAATATAATTAAATAATAATAAATAATAATAAATTTTAATAATAATATAAAATAATATAATAATTATATAATAAAATATAATAGATTAAATAAATAAATAATATAAATATATATAAATTAATAATATATAAGTAATAATTATATATAAATATAATAATAAATTTTAATTTAAGACTTAGATTTAAAATTTAATTAAAATATAATTAAATTAAATTAATAATTAAATTAAAAATATTAAATATAAATTAAATAATAATCAAATTAAATTAAATAATAATAGGATATTAATCTATAAATAATAGGGCTATATTAGTATTTAACTCAATAGCACGAGTGTCGTTATCTTGTAATTGTCCACAATATTTAGTATTAACAGTTTTCCTCTTAATGAAGTTGCACACCGACGGTTTTAATCAATGTGGTAAAAGTAATTCCAATATCACCTGGAGATCATTTATTTATATAATATAATTTTATATATTCTTATTTAATAAATTTTATAATGAGAATTATAATAAACATGTTTCTCCGAATAATCTAATTTATCTTATAATAAATGACAATCATTGTAATCCTAACTTCATCGATATAGAAAAAAATATTCATATTAATTATTAATATTAATTATTTACATCATTTATCATAATCACAATCAATTTTATCACTTATAAAATAAAAAAAAAAAAATATGTTTGGCTCATAATATAGAGTAAATATTTATAAGATAATTATTTTCAAAGACTTATGAAATTCTCTAAGAACAAATGATATTTAAACTATAATTATGGGACATTATAATAGTTAGCAGGTGGGTGTGGTAATATGAGCATGAAGTATGGTTATATTAGCTGGCAATAACTGCTGGGATACATGTTATTATTAAAAGACTTAAAACGTTCTGTCATTTCAAGATTTTTTGCAGATTTACATTTTGCCTGTGCTAATGTTGCTATATTTATTTATTATTGCTTATTAAGAAAGATTATATTTTTTATGTTTGTATTCTTTTTTTTTTATTTGAAACATATTGTTTTGAGTGTTTAGAGATTCATATTTGAAGCTTTGTTATAGACAGAAATATTATATATATCTTTTTATTTATTTTTTTAATTAAATATAAGTAATTCTTACTAACCACTAAAAAATTCTAATGAGTCTTTCTGGGCATAAGCAAACTCACCTCTCGATACATTGGAGTGAATTGGGTATTGTACTTTTCTCTGAGGTAAGGAGATAATAACGAATTTCTGATCTGGTAGGGATCCACTGTCATAAACTAAAAATATGGATTTTTTCTTTAAGGTAATTTTTCAGATGGCACTTTTATTTAATGCACCAATGATCCGATATAACCGTTGTCACATATATATAAAATGTTTTATGGTGTTCATATTCGCAGAGCATCTCGAAATTCGAACTCTATTCACTCGTTAAAAGAATATGTAGTTATATATTTGACAATTGACAAAATATTGTAGGTTTAAAAAAATGACAGATAAACGATGAAAATTGTTGTTTTAATAAATAAAAGAAATTGCATATATTGTACTATTTAGAGGTATACATAAACTGTATTAGAAAAATTTAGTAATCAAAATGTTTTAAACCAATGTTAAGAGTGCACGGACGTTTAGTTGTCACAGATACTTTGGTAAAAATACTTATAATATAATAATAACTATGCATATTTCACATAATCTAAGTTAAAAAATTACTTATAATAATAATAATTTAATACCAGTAAATAAAATAAATTATAGTAAAAAAATTCATCACATATTTTAACTTTAACATAGAAATGAAGAAGTAAACTTTTACAAGAAATAATACGCTACTATAATAGATATACAATAATATATATAATATAATAATAAGTCAATAAATAATCGTATATATAAATTAACATCATATAAGATCACATCCAAACACTGGGCTTTCTATGGAATAGGAGTCTCAACATGGCTTGGTCCTGAGAGTATTTAAAATATATACTAACAAAAGATATCGACAAAGAGTTTTTCACGTAAATCGTCCCACAAATTTATTTTCAATGCAAAGTGTTTTTATACAATCAACAAAAGATAAAATATAATATCAGTTCTTAATAATATAATAATAATAATAATAAATAATAGTCGTCACAGAGAGGTTGTAGCATGAGAGTATATTCAATTAGCTATGTTATTGGAACAGTCAAAGAGATTAAATTAGAGTAAATATATTTATACTCAATCAAATTATTTTCTATTATTTTCTAGATGAAATATTTTCTCATAATTAATAATTTTTTATAATGATTGTGAATTAAATTTAAATTCATTAATTATACTTATTAAATATTAATTGTATTTCTACTCACATAAGAAAATATAGTATATATAAATAATAACATCAAGACTTGAAAATTATATCAAGATAAATATAAAATGTCATCTAAATAAATAATGAAATAATTTATTGGAATAATGTTCGTTTCATTTATTCTTCGTTGGTAAGAAATACACTCTGATCTAATCCTCGAAAAATCATGATTTACAGAAATGAATATAAGATAATAATAATAATATAAAATAATAATAATATGAAAATAATTGTACGACAAATTGAATAAGAATATACATAATGTAAAATTACTTATTTTATTATATACACCACTAATAAATAATAATAACTAATAATGCTATTAAAATAGCAAACAGTGAGAGAGTAATATTCAATAAAAAAAAGGGGCCATGTCTGATAAGATAAATTATTTTAAAGTCGAATAAGATCTATAGGTATCGAAAGGATATGCATAAGTATTGTATGATAGAAGAGTTAACTCCGACAGACGACTATCGACTTGTCGGCTTTTTTATGTGTCCTATACTGATTTCCCGTATCTCACACTTTTCCCAACATAAACGAATATAAGTGCATATAACTAATTCTTCCGCATACTACTCCATAACTCGAAATACCTGTACCATAAATCTCTGTTGCCCCAGCAAGATCCACTTATTTTTTTGGCACAGCTCAAACACACAGCGCTGCCATCTTTATCCACGAATAAACTACCATCTAGAAAAATAATAAGGGCCAGAGAATTGGCTACGTCACTAGGTTTAATCACTCAAATGCTTCGTTAAACAATATGAATGATCTCCAGAGTATAGATAAGGTACCTTACTCACCTCATTCTATTAATATATAGTAACTTATTTAGGTATGACTTACTTATAAATAAATCCAGTAAAATTTATATCTTATTATATATTCAATGGTTCCCATCAAGGGCTTCCTGCCATTCGAATGGGAGAGTACGGGTGATCTTATGGCCTGCGTAAATATATATAGGATAAGATTAGAATATATATATATATATATATATTGTCTATTATTATATATTGTCTAGCATAGTATCTCATTAATTATCATCAAGTCAAGTTTATGGAAGGTTAAGTATATGTTGGAACATCCACAATCTATTTATTGTGAGAGGAGAACCATGTGCTACTGAGTAGTATATATATATATATAATATTACGCTTGACCTTTACTAGCCAATTAAAATTATCTATCACGTAAAACGATCAAGAGCCAAAAAAGTAAGTTTTCATATGTTCACTTCTTTATTAAGGCGACTACCCACCTGCCGATATTTGCCGAATGATCTATGGCAAATCCAAGAGGATTTATTCAAGATCTATTCATATATTACCCATATTTAGAAATGGATGTGTGATAACATGAAGAGTATGTATCATCAAAGGTGACTGTTGACTGATTATTAAATAATAATATATATGGCAGTATGTACATTAATGAGAAAAATTTACCTGATTGATTGCCCACTGCTTTCTCGATATCGATAATTCTATTTAAGCACTCCTACAATTTTATACCTGAAGAGACAACTCCTCTTCTTCATGTTTTCCATTGCTCTCGCTCTCGCGAAATGGTTGTTTCCATTGTCATTTTTATCAATAGAAAAAATACTGTCATTTATATCTATTAGCTTACATTCATTCCACCTTACCTTTCCAATAGTGAGGTAGATTTTAATAATATATATCACTACATTCTATATACACTCTCTAAAAGCTTATTTATCTCAATCGATATTATATTCAGTACATTGAGATTTAAATAAAAAAAACAAGTCCTAGCAGTAGCTTCGTCTGAAAACAGACCTATTTTAAATTGACGCAATAAGTAAAATAACTGGTTTTAGTTTCAAATGCTTAGATGGGACTCCATTTTTTCTTTTCAACGTTTTCTCTTTTGCTTGTACTGCAAAACAAACGCTGACTTCCCTTTCTCTTTTTAAAAAGCACGAATAGTAACTTGTTGTTTTTTTAAATACTTGTTAGCTTACAGGGGGTCGCTAAGGGAGTGGGTCCCCTTATTAACTCCCTGTCATGTAAGTAACATTTTGCTTAATCTCATATAATAAACAAATTGCATACCATCTAAGTCTCATTTTTTGAATAGGGATGGTTTGTCGGTATTTGTTTCTGTTCGATCAGGGAGAAGACTAAGCTGATAACTTGTATTTTTTATATATATAAAATCGCTACAACTTTGGTCATTAGTGTTTGAAAGAAAGTTAAAATGTTATTTTTCTTGGCGTTTTTTTCTTTTTTTTCAGTTTTTTAGTCTGGGGGAGGGGTATATTTATTAGTGTACTATTGTTAACAGTGAGAATTATATTTAATTATTAAGTATATATTTAAATTTGTTAATAGATCTAAACCCAGCAAAATATGTTACGGTTTTAATTGGATTCTGCAAAGAAAGCAACGTTTATGTTACAAAGTATTATCCGTTTGGCTCTTTACACCGATTTTCTAAATATGTTCCGAAAAATACTTTAGATAATTTGAAATACAGATTTATGTTGTGTTTGAATTATATAGAAATAATCACTTATATAATTAACTTAATACTATCTATTAATAATATAATATGTACGAGAAACTCTCACTAGATATAAATCAACTATAATTAATTAACTAGATATGTCACCAAATACAACACTTGACTCCTTTAATAGTACGTGGGAAATTCATCAAGTAGGCATCTCTAAACAGGAGCTGAACTAATCAATTTACCATCTCTTTAAAACATATCAGAAAACAGCAATGACGCGAGAAATAAACGAAAATGAACTTGCAAAATTTTTGCTTCTTGTTTTACATATGCTTACTGTGAAAGTTCTTCAAAACTATGTTTTGCCTTCGACTAATAATTTTATAATACGGTTTTTCCAAATGCGGGTGCAGGCTAAAATTTGAACAACAGGACGTCATTTTATATCTTGTCTTTATGTTTACAACTGGTAGGCCAGTAGTGTAAAACCAAAAAAGTAGACGAACTAATAATAAATTTGAAAAAGGTTTTAAAATGTTTTAATGTGTTTTTCCATTGCTGGTCGCCGAAATTATATCCTGGGTTTTTCTTTCCCCAGGCGAGAGTTTTGTGTACTAAGTGGTGGGGTTAAAAATGTCCTCCAAAAGGGGTATGTTTGCGGTTTTGTGGTTAATCTGTAATGTGACTCACAATAATCGAAACCATGCCCGTATCAACTTTTAATAGGACCATAATTCATTCTGGCACTGACATTGAATAAGAACCCCTGCGCATATTTTTTGGCCACCCGGTTTCCACCATATTAAGTGTTCTCAAAGTGCCGGAAAAATTTTTTACATATTTAATGAAAACTTTCGTTTTAAGCATTATGGTTTTGGTAATTATGCATCTAAAACTATCCCATCTATCAATATATATAATAGTACATATAAATATATATATTATATATATATATATATATATAATTTATAGTATATTATATATATATTATATATCGTATAGAATATTATATTATATATATAATATATATATAATTTATATATATATATATTATATATATATATATTATATATATTATATATATATATATATAATATATATATAATATATATACTTATATTATATATATTTATATATATATGATATATAATTATATAATATATAATATATATATATCGCGTGACGTTACGACCGCGTCTCTTGCGGGCTTAGAGCATATATATATATATATATTATATATATATATTAATATATATATATATACTACTCACTATATATATATATTAATTTTGTTGCAGGTTGGAAAAAAAGCAGATGTAAAAATGACGGATCTATGTCCTGTGTGTGAAAAGACAATAGAGGAGAATAAGGAAGTGACTGTGAAAACAAGAGGAATCAGAAATTTGTTGGTGCAGTAAAAAGAGACGTGGTGGAAAGGATGCTCTTTTTCAGACATGTGATACCGTAAAACTTCATGTCTCGTGTCATAAATCTTTTACCAGGGAGAAAAATGTGGCTGCTGCAGAGAAAGCTAGTGGAAGTGGAGTTGCAAGTCGAAGCCGATCAGGTCAGCCAGCGTTCAATTTTAAAACAACATATTTTTTTGTAACACGTATGCCAGTGATGATTTCATTTCCAAACAGCTAAGACTGAATACTCATCAGTGGGTTGCTGTCAGTACCGTAACCACTAGAGAATTTGAAAACAGTTTCTTAGAAACTGCAGCTGCCCGGGGAGACCAGTGGGCGGGAGAAGTCACATCCCCATTGGGGAATAATTTGATTGCCGATGAGGGGAAATACCATCAGAAGTGCATGATAAAATATTTCTTACCTGTACGTTCAACAAACATCAAAGGTAGACCCCAGGATGAAGATATCCCTACTGCTCTACAATACGCTTGCAACTACATTGAGGGCATGGAAGATGAGTGCCAGCTTTCTTTGAGAGAGGTCCTGAAAGATTTCCCTGGCCCAAAAGTAAGTGAGAAATCTCTGAAGAAAAGGTTGCAAGACCATTATGGGAGTGACATCATCATATCAGTTGGTCAACACCGACAGACAGTACTCTGCTTCCGCAATACTGGTTACAAAATCTTGTCCCAGCAATGGTATAAATCCAAACAGGCAAATGAAGAGGAAGAACGCCTCCGAGTTGTTAGAGCAATGGCTGACATAATCAGGGAAGATATCCGTTCAGAAGTGTATCGCCATGACAGTTACCCAGATCCCCAACGCTTTCTGGAAAACTGTGAGGAGGACATTCCACAAACCCTACAGGTGTTGCTTGATTCAATCATACAGAGAGGCAAACAAAGCCAACGGAAGAAAGACATAACCAAGATAATTTCTATTGCTCATGCAGTAATATCTTCCACCAGACCTAGATCTTTTCATTCATCCCTCTAAGGAAAATATGGCTCAAGGGAGCTAATACAAATAGTAAGTGGACTTGGTTTCTGCTGTTACTACGACGAGGCCAGGATGTTTGAGGTGTCTTGTATGAACCACCCTCAGAGCCCTAACCACCCAAATTCTTTTTCTCAATGGGCGTTTGACAATGCAGATGTCAATGTTGACACAATTGATGGCCATAATAATTTTCATGTCATGGGTGATATCTAGTGTGTAACGCCAGCATGTCGGTCTCTTCAAGTGGTACAGTAATTGCTAGAACAAGTACTATTTCAAAAGCCAGCACAGTTGGAGAATTCTGAGTCAATCCAGTAACAACATTTGAACATACTGTAGCACCTTTGAAGAGCATCATGTTTGAGGACTTGACAGAAAATTGTTCAAGAGTGAACATTAAACTGGCTGATTTCAGGTGGATATTTGGTAAATGGAAAGATGATATTCCAGGTTGGAATGGCTTCATGGAGCAAATAAAGTGCTCTGAAGACGTACTCGACGTCACATACACTGTTCCTTCCATTCATCAATGCACCTCCCAGCAACTATGACACTATGTTCACTTCACTTCTCACCGCAATAAACAAATGCAAAAGCATCAAACAGAATGTATGTTTTGTTACATTTGACCAGCCTCTACCTTAAGGCACGTGCGATAGTGATCTTTTTCCCTCCAGACTCCGATTTTGACATTCATAGTATGGTTGGGAGAGTTTCATCTTCTCATGTCATTCTAGGGAGCCATTGGCTACATTATGAGTGGAAGTGGGCTGCAAGAGTTATTCTGCGTTGCTTACGCGCAAGTATCAACAGAAAAAGGATGGCTGGTCGTGCTTATTCAAGGTCAGTTCGTGCAAATATCCTTTACAATTTGGCTCTCGCACGTGTCATTCTCACAAGAAAGAGTGAGAATGAGAGTACAGATCAACACCTTGAAGAGGCGTCTACCTCAACAAGACCCTCGGAAGCCCTTGATCATGAAACTTTGAAGCAGATATTTGAACAGAAACTTGAACCGCTGGAGCTAAATGGTTCCACTGCCAAGTTATGGATTCTCTACTTCGACATGACTACTCTGATGAAGCAATTCATCCAGGCTGAGAGGAGTGGTGACGGGGAACTGCACCTCACCACTGTTAAGAAAATGCTACCTTATTTTCATGTCAGTAGGCATTTTCTGTATGCTAAATAAAGGCTTGATCAGATATCAGTTTACAGATATATATAATGAAGTCTAATAATTCAAGCGACTCATTTAATTCTCTCATTCCTGCATCCTGGCTTACCAGCGAGTTTGGAAAAATGGACTGTGGTACTCCATTCAAAGTATTTCCCAGGTTCTCATCGGAATTAAAATTTACTATGAGTTTTAAATTACGATATAATTGGGAATTCCTCCTACATTATCCATTTGATCCTTTCGAGAATGGAGCATATAACAATGAAACTTGGAACTGGATTAGCAAGATACAGAAGTTTTTCTAGTTTTATTTTCTATTTATTTTTAAAGATGCCTTATTTTCTCAAAGAACAGTGTGATTAAATAAAGAATGTAGTATTATTTGTACACATCTTCAGATAAGTCCAAACGAAAGCTTTAAGGACAAATACAAAGTATGAAGGAGAATTGGGATCCACTATCTTGGCAAGCCCCACTAAATTGCCATTCCAAGATGTTAATACCAAATGTGGAATAGCACATATTTCCATTCTAGAGAATTGAATGTTAGAAAGACTCTAAACAGTTTAATTTTTAATACAAAATCTTCATTTTGCTTTGAACTGCAATAAATTTGGCAAATTACTTGAAAAAATTCTTAAGAGTTTTGGCAACCATTTCTCATGGTTAACGGAAACTATAAGGCCCAAATCATTATAATCATCATTATTATTACATATTGGAGCTCTCCAGCATATCTCTCAACCCCTGAGGATGACAGCAGAGAATAAAGAAAGAGCTGAAGAAGGGCATTAGAGTATCTTTTATGAAATAAAAAGGAAGAAGAAAGGAAATCAATAGACATATTATAACAAGATTAATTGTTTTTTTAACTCCCTTGAATCTTACTATTTTCCTTGATTTTCTAATGAAAAAAGAAAACTTATTAAAATTGGATGGTGCATTTGAAAGAAAAATATGCAGAAGTTGAGTCCTTGAAGAGTTCAATTCAACAGACTTGGTTCAGGCGATGAGTCAATTTTCAAGAAACGAGCATTATCTACAATAAACTTAGATTTGGTCAGTATCTCAAATCATCATGAAGCATTTAAGAAAAATTCACTGAAAGTATTCAAAATGAGAAAAAGTAAAATCGGAGATAATGTAAGAAGGAAAAGAACGGATTTCAAATGATTCTTGAAAGAAAATTGAAATGTTTTTTTTTTTTTTACTAGAAAAATCAATTTCTAATCTGGGAAAAGAAGAATTCCTTAATTGGTGGAAAGTGAACGAAGTTAAATCCCATAACAAAGCAGTACTTAACAAAAATTTTAATATTTATTTTGATTTTGATTCATAAAAAGAAAGGGATGAATAATGCTTTAATGAAGTTAAATAAAATAATGCTTAACAAAAAAAGCCTTACTTTTAACTTCTGTAATGAAGGTTTTATTCGCCAAATGAATTAGTTAACATAATAGTCGCAGTGATGAAAGTTGTTTGTGCTTGCCTCCTGAATTATAGTAAACAATGAAGGTTAGGGCCCTAACTATGCAGACCGTTCTTCATGTACAATTTACCACTTTAGCACCAGATGTAATTTTTAAAGTTTTCAACAAACGGATCAAAAAAAGGAGGACAACTTTTTCTCATGACTTCCAGTCGCAGACTTGCCATTTTAGATGGTTTATTCTGTCACTGACTTAACTTTTTTAATTTTTTGTCATGATTATGGACTTTGGTCAACTAAAACAAGACTCCCTTTTTAATCAAAGCATCATTTTTTAGAAAAGTTAGAAAAGTAAAGTTTTAATTTATTTCAAATTTGTAAATTTAATTGGTTAATTTATTTGGCCAAAATAAAGTTTGATTTTGTTTTTTGTATATAATTTTAAAAAAATTAAATTTTAAAAAAAATTTAAAAAAATTTTTCAAAATTCCCAGAGATAAAAAAAAAAAAAATTTTTTTTTTTGTTTTTTTAGTTTTTTTTTTTTTTTTTTTTTTTTAAACCTAAGAAAAACATTACTACTACTACTGTTCAGCTGGAGTAACTTTTTTTTTTTTTTACTCTTCTCCAGCAAATTTAACCTACAAAATTTAAATTAAAATAAAATTTGCCTTATTGAGCCTTTTTTAATTGCTCATCTTGTTTTTTTAGCAGATAACCTTTTTGGTCTAGAATCAATCTTTTCAGGAGAACTATTTACATTTGTCTGGTTAGGTAAAGGGTCTTTGTCAGGAATGTCGTCATTATGAGGAATTTCTAGAGGATATAGATTATAAACATGTCTCTTTGATTGGCTTCCAGAACCAGTTTGCACTGTAACATGCCTAATAATACCCTCATCATCAGGATGCAAATTCACTATCCTAGCCATTTTCCAAAAGAACTTTGGAGTTTTAGCTGCCTCATTTAAGAGACATAGATCACCAATTTTAGGTACTTTATTTGAACCTATGAGTTTATGTTGTTTTTTCTCAAGTTCTCTTAAACCTAAAAGATACTCTTCTCTCCATTTTTTCTTTATTAATTCTACCTGACTGGTTAATGTCTTAAAATTTTTAATAATTAATTTCTTTTCATTACCTTCAAAGGTGGGATCTAACTTTTCACCCATATCAGTGGATGAAATTTCATTGTCAGGCATAGTTAAAAAATTATATTTAATTATATCCTGTCCAAATACTAATTTGAAAGGAGTTATTACTTCATAGGAGGGAT
>JABUQX010060479.1:0-30000 GCA_015478945.1 Trachelipus rathkii
TTTAAACACATTTTAAAAAAAGTGAGTTAAGAGCTGGAATAAACTTAGTTCCATATTCTAGTCGTACGGTTATAATTAATTTTTATTTTCTTATAATTAAATATTTTTTTTCTGCATTAGACTTTACTTTTAAAATTCTCTCTCAAGAATCGTTAAGGTGGTGCTGAAAGTTCATTTGCGGTTATTTCATTTCTAAGTTGGAAGTATAAATCTGTACATACTGTGTAAGAAAAATTCACTAAATATTATTTAAAAATCAGTAAACATATTTTGATTGCCACTAAGGATGTTCTACATTCAAAAGTTTTTACTTAAATGCTTCAAAATGGTTAATCACTTCTTTCTTCAATTGAAGAAAAAAAATCGGACTGCTGATATGACCTTTTGTATATTAAATGAATAATAAAAGATTTGAAAAAAAATGATATTAGTAAAACTATCGGAATATTCATGATTGCAAATAAATGTTTCAATAAAATATTAACTAGATTATATTGGCACTTTAAATATGATATCAAGCAAATTTTATATTTAATAATAATATATATAATATATAATATATAATATATAATATACTAATATATATAATATATAATATATATATATATGTACTATATATATATATATAATAGTATTATATAGATATATATATATATTATATATATATATTATAATTCATAATATATAGTTCGTATAATATATATATATTTTTTTTTTTTTTTATTTAGTCAGTGTACAGACCCCACCACCGCTCACCAAAGAAGCGGCCGCCACACTGGGCTGAAAAAATTCAAACAACCATGGGTCGGGCCCCAGGCACATAGATTCTGTTTCAAACTTCCGTCGGAAAGGAAGGGCTTTGGCAACCAGGGTCGAAATGAATATTCAGGTCAGTCATAAGAATCAACATTTAATAACTAAATAAAAGTTCTCCTTGCATTTATTAATAAGTCCTTGAATTAGCGTAACAAAATTTCTCCCAAATATATAAAAAGAATATTCACTTCTTGGAGATACAAACAAAATAGAAGTTACTGCTATTATTGGGGGGAAGATTCACGATTAAAAATAGGGATATATCCGTTTAGGAAGAGGTGTTATAGATCGTAAAGTAGGAACAGTGACCGGCGAATAGGGGTCCAGCTGAGAGCAAGTCAATGCAAAGAATATCGGCGATCAGATGCGGGGTATGGCTGCGGCAAAATGAGGCAAAATGGGCAGGGCCGAATGAGCGCGGAATCCATGAGCTAGAGCAGCGCGGTCCCCGTGAACAAGTATACGTAGACTGATGAGTGTGATATTGGGGGTTTGTGGCCAATACGGAGAGGACTGTAAGCTCGCTTTCGTTTTGTGTGGAGGGAGAAAGTACCACTCTACCACTATGCCTCGGCTTTTATATTCTCTGATCGTTCACCCCCTCGATCACTCGCTCCAGCCTCTTGCCAACAGATTGAACACCTTGTCGGGAGCTGAGGCAGATAGTAATCAATTGAAGGAGGGCTGGCTTGTCGAAATGGCATCTGGGAGTTTAAAAAAACCCGACTCCGAGAGAGGAGGCGCCATCTTTGGCCTCTCTATCTGCGATTTCATTGCCCTGTTACCCCTACATGAGAGGGGGTCCAACATAAAATTTGTTTCTGTACGCGTGGCGGGAATGGAGCAGCCCGAAAAGAAACTTATTGTGATTTCACAGCGCGATTACATTGTTCTGTTTTATAGCGAATACTAGGGGTTTTAACCGCTTGTAAATGACATAAGAGTGATCTTGGTTAAGGATTAGAATTCAAGAAAGGGCAATCATTATAGCTATAATTCAGCGGATAAAAAACATGCAAGAGCTATGTACGAGTGGGGAGGGTAATGGCAACCGACCGGTTGCTGGTTCAAAAGAAACGACAAGCAGAGTAAGAGTGCACCCACACTGTGTCAGGCCTGTAGAAGCCGTCGGGTAAACAGGATGTAAATTCATCATGAACTGCGGATTCGAGACCGTGTAATTATGCTATTTAACAGGGCAGCGGATGCGACTAGCATTTGGAAGAAAAATAGGAATACAAACAGAGAGGTCAGATGCCAACGGCAAAAATCCTCGGGTCGGCTGGAGCGGCGACAATAGAGTAAAGGCAGTCGTCTGTCCTTTCGTCGAACCAGCGTAAGAGAGAAGCAGTCACTTTATTGCGAAAGGGGGATGTTAAGGAAATTTAGCGGAATGTTGTTCTATGTGGACTACCAGCACTGAGACGTGGCTGTTGCAAAATGGCCAGTAATGGGGATGACGGGGCATATCTCCTGCAGAATCAGCTATTTGTCGAGCGAGACGGCGTATGTGGCACGTGCTGGGGGTTGAAAATTTTGCAAGATAGGGCTTGTCACATAAGGGTAATCTCGAACATAATTCACACCCATATTCACATAACTGAATCAACCATGTTGGCGTCAAACTTCGGCAGGCCTTCAAAGCCCAGAGGGGACGACGATCCGGAAGGCTCCAGTGGAGATTCATCCCTCGATCTTGACGTGGGATCTAATTAGGGCGCTGTTGTTAGTGTTGTAAGGTTCTAGCGGGCCCCACGTAGGAACACTACGACCGCTTGACCAACAGCCATAGGCTCCAGCTTCTATCGCGGCTGAGGCGGGCCATGTAGCAGGCGGCCCCCAGGCGTAAAAATGGATTTGCGGATTCGTACACCCAGATCTTTGAGGCCGAATGACACAGGTAACAGCGTCAACCCGCCGAGTTGATGACAAGTTGTTTTCAGTGTTAATTATGGCCGGTACACTAATGATTAAGCTGCCACGTACCTCTAGTCGAACTTAGTCCTATGGAACATCTGTCATCCTGCTTTGAAAGTAAACAGAGAATGGCCGCGAACCGTATACAGTGCTTAGATTTCCGCTGGAGATGGCAAGTTCTTCCTGATTTTCCCTTTCTTTCTTACATCACAAAGCACTGCTGAGGTTCTTTTCTGTGACTCTCCTACCTTGCGGTAGAGCTACTGAAACTGTGACACTATGTGGGCGACAGGTGACCTTCCCCATTTTGTTGAAAAACTATTTCTCTGACCCTCGCACATAGCCGTAATGATTGTACAGTATGCTTGTCCGGCTTCTCCCGGGAATGCAACACTGTCCCTCACATCGCTGTCTGGAATCCCGGCTATATACTAACCGCAAAGTCCAGCTCAACATTCATTGTACATCAGTGTAGACAGAATAAACCTACTATTGACAAAGCCGAGCCCGTTTGGGAGGTAGCACCCTCAATTCTCGCCATTGCACGTCTAACTGATATCATCATCAACATTAACTGTTATGCCTTGAAAGCCAGCTACATACACAACTTAGCTAGTCACTTCTATCAAAACACTTACCCTGCTCATCTCCTTCCTTCATTGTCCACGAGTGTAAAGCGTGCTTCGACTATGACAGCAATAGTTAGATATGGAGCACCACGACTACCTGGCATAGCTTGGATCCTTGCTCTTGAACACAGCGCCGCGAACTGCATTGATCGAAGCACCATGCCGTGATGGCTGCAGCTTAGTCCTGCCGGAATGCCCGATCGACTCGAAACGATAGTACACTATATTTATCATCATCTTTAATATATGCTAATATTAGCTACTGCTTCTCGTACGCTAGTCATCACTACAGTACTTACTCGCTGTTCCACATCAGTATATTTACTCGTCTCCTCTGTCCCATATCCTGTATCAGCAGGCAGCTATACTTCCTCTGCTGTCGAACACGTCGTATCTCTACTGTCCTTTACTACCCTCTACTTTCCTCTATCACGTACTACGGTTTATATCGTTATAATCTCATTATGATTATCCGCTAAACTCACTGTGAGTTATATTATATAGACCTAGTTTGAGTAACGCATCTCCTTATACCTTCGCTGTCATCTTTCATCGTCACATAGTACTCGTCTTAGAGGTAATTCTCTTAATCTACTGTGAGATGGCACTTTCTCTATACTCATATCCTATATCTGTAACCTGTACTTTGCTTGCGTTTTCGTTACGCACGATACTTCGTCCATCGCTTGTCTTACTCAACTCTCTTCTCTCTACCTCCCCCACCCTGACCTTATCACCTATATATTCTCTTCCTTCATCCTCTCCTCTCTTGCTATTTCCCATGACTTATGGGCTAGTAGGATGCGCAGCCATGCGCGACTCGGACAACAGATAATAGGCTAGTAGCAGACATATGGACAAGCAAGGCGAAAAGAAATCCATAGCTCTCTTACCGGCCCCTCTCTGTCACATGCTGAATTGGTCGGAGTCATACTGGGACCGTCGCGCAAAGTCAAATAAAATGTATCGCACGACCCTAGAGCTTTCTATGATACCGCGAGGATCTGCTCGAACTATGTGATTAGATCCTCGCTTCAACCTGCTAGAGTGGCGTGGTTCCATCCCGTTGCCCACGGTGCTCGGCCACAACCATTAATCCCGCTCACTAAACGCCCGCCATTCACTGGCCTAGTTTTATACACCTTTCTTTCTCGCCTGCCCTACCAAGGACTCACATTTCTCCTCCTTCAAACATGTCGCTCAATTTCTACCGACTCAATCCACCTTTCTTCGCGTCTCCCAGCTCGGTCGGTCCACACACTCGCCACCAATACATCGCTTACAGATTACAGACGCAATCCGCCGCTACTACCATCTCATCGCGTCTTCCAACATGATCCAACGCATCTGCAACCCATTACTCTTTCATTTATTCTCAACTTCTTTTCACGCCCTCTTCTATTCCGCACTGGGCCAACACCAACTTCTTCTTTCACATACCGTCAATTTCCTCATTTTACGGTCAATTGTTGCTCCTAACACCTAGCCATCCCCCTAAGCGAATTAGTCACTCTGAACACATTGAACTCCCTTAAGATGTATACTTCTGCTATCTCCGACCGACCAGTAGTCTCGTACTTACTATGCACATTGATACCCACACACGGGTAACCAAATCATCCCTCTTTTGTTCCAATTTGTAAAGACCCTACGCCAGCACCTTCAAGGACTCTAGGTCCGCGCTCTTCTACATTCCTCCATGTACCGATTGAAACTCTGACGTTGCACCAGCCACCTTCTACCTTTGCCGATTCGACTCACTCACTACTTACACTCTCGCATCATCCGTTCCCACACCCATTCTCATTCCAACATATTACCCTAAATATTTAACTCAGACACTTGTTCCAGGCTGCTCTCCACCATCTAACAAACTTCCCCACACTAGGACTTGTCTCACTCCACAACCAGAACTTCCGACTGCGTTATCCCACGTTTCTTACTTTTCAAGCCTCTCCTTTTACACACTCTGCCAAATTTCTCTACTAACCCAATCTTCTCAAACTCTCTTAGATTCGCTCACACAGAACCAATATCATCGCGTCATATAAATAGGTAGCGGCACCCTCCACTCAACTCATTCTCCATCATTCTAACACCATTTTCCTAGCCATCCCTACCTCGAATTCTTTCTCTTAACCCCATCCATATACACAATGAATAACCAAGGAGACATAACACAACGCTGTCTCACTCCGCTATTAATCCTAAACCAATTTCACCACTCTGACACCATTTTATTCTTAAACACGCCTCACTATCGTCCATACATTAACTTTGCTGAGTTTCCCATTCAGAACCTACAACCAACGCTATGTGACTAAACACCTGCCATAGAGCTAGTTCCCTATTAACCCTATCGTACGCCTTGTTTGCAAATTCATTAAAACTTCAACAATACAATTATTCTTCTTCTCCCTCATTTTTCTCAACGTTATTTGTTTCAGAGTGTAAAACTACTGATGCCAGCAGATTTGCCTCTGACCACCCACCTCCTGAAACCGGCAGACTCCTCTAGACCGCTGTGGTCGGATGGATCGCTCTATTGCTACTCACAGTCAGCATACGGCTTTTCTTTCACTCGCCGTTACCGCAACTCATTTTCGACCGAGAAATACCAGCAATATCCTTCACATACAAACACCAAGTAAAGAATCGTTATTCCACCTATATTTCATACAGTTCCCCTTTATCCCCATATCCTTATATCCAAGCGTATCTATTTACTGCCTCCTTCCAGATCCTTGGAACTAATACCACTCACATAAACGCTATATCTAACACAACTTCCCAAATCCAGCATCACAGATCCCACCACTTCCGCCTCCGATCTTTCACCCGTAGGGCGCGACACGGCACGGCCTGTCGATCAGCCTCATCACCAGTGAACCAGGATTTCAATCTCGAACTCATACCACCGTTGTGCACGAGGAAGCGCGTTCTTACCATACTAGGATTTCTTCACCAGACACTCTTCTCAATTCTTCCTCATTAACCTCCTCCTTGGGCTCTAGATAAACGCCGACGTCCTTATCCCCAAAATTACATTCTGCTTTTATATATAGTATATATATTGTATATTATATATATATCATATACATAGCTATTATATCATATATATAACGTATTATATATATATATCTATATATATAATATATATAATATATCTCATATATATATAACATTATATTATACTATATAGTAATTATTATATAGTATACTATACTTATATATATATATCATTATATGGCCTATATATCACCACCTTCTGTCCCCCGAAACTGAAAGGGCACAGGTCTGTCGGATTCCGTCCTGCAATTTTTAATGGCTTCAGACAACGCCGGTTATACTTAATTTGTTTATGGCCTTAAGTGAAGAAAAAAAAATCAGCCCAGGCTGTGATCAAAAGAAAATCACCCCCCCTTTAAACTTTTAGTGGAGAACTCGTCGAGTCAGAAAAATCCACCCCTTAGAGCTTCCACGTGGACCACGGACGTGGGACCTTCACTATATCATCTCGTCAAAATGTATGGATCATCCCTTGGCCAGGTTTTCCACAACCATACCCCTCACAAAACCCCGCCATTCACTCCTATTATGCATCCTTTTTTTTCTCGCCTCTGCCAAATTCCCATTTCTCTCCTCCAGCATTTCCCTTACTGACCTCAATCCACTTTCTTCGGCTCTCCTCAGCGCAGTTTCGATTTCGCCCAGCATCTAACCCTTATACATCCGCTCTAACAACGCGGCTATTCATCCTTCTTTCCACATAAGGACCCAAAACCTTTCAACGTTCTGTCATTACCCCTTCCTTCACACCACACAACTTTCTGTTTACGTTCACCTACTTTTATCAATCCAGCTGTAAATTAACCCCTCACATAGATGTCCATCTGTAACACATTGTACTCTTTAGACTCCACTATACCTTCTTATTCCAGACCATAGTCTCACTACTATACATTATACACACAGGTAACAACACTCCCTCATGTAAGACCCTAGGCACACTTCAAGACTATCAGTCCCATACATCCACAAGGGAATTTAAGTGCTCCAGCCACCTTCCTATCATTCAACAACTTCCTACTAACACTTGCATCCCATCCGGTTCCCTTTTATCCAACTATTATCCTAAATATTTTACAATCTCAGGACCACCTTGTCCAGCTGCCTCACCATCTACACACAACCTTGACACCGAGGACTGTCATCACTCACAACCATACTCCTACGTACTTTCACAAACCCCTTCTCTTACGAACACACTGCAAAATCTCGTCTACCACTCCTCTCAAACTCTCGTTCAGATTCGCCGTCACAAAACCAAATCAGCCGCATATAAATAGGTAGGGCACCCTCTCACGCCGCTTCTCCATCTCCATCAGTTCCTAAAAATAGGGAAGCAGGGATAAAATTGATCAAACTATTTTGCTTCACTGTGCCAAATAATTGAAAATTATATGTTAAGCGTTAAGACTCGGAATATTGCTAGGAAACTTTCTCCACAGTTCTCACTATTCGAATCCTGATTTTCTTTCCTCCACAATGACCTTCAATTTTAAAGAATTCTAATCTATTCCAGGATTATACATATATTGGCTGACTGGAGACGCGAATAACACTCCGTTGAATTTTAAGGACATTTTAACATACAGATTTAAACCAAATGCTCAAACCAATAATATTTAACCTTGCTTCTTTAAACCTAAACACCGTACTCATAAATTATATTATATTAATCAATCTCAGAACAATTTTAGCGTATTTAAAAACAAAGATTTTGTAAAAATGAAAATTCTAGAATTTTGGGATTGTTAAATAAGAAATAAAAAATATATGTTTTAATTTTGGGCTGTTATTTACAATGAGGCATTCTAACTATCTACCAGACTACTAATATAAGGTATTACTTAATTCTAAAACCATATTAAGGTAGAAAAAAACTATCATTCACCTTATTTCTTTAAATAAGGTAACCAATATACTTAAATCAGTTCACAGTTTCGTCATAACTATACACAGACATACATGTTAAAAGCGTATTACTTAATTTCATTAAAAGTACAATTATATATATATATAATATTATATATATATATATATATATATATATATATATATAATATATATATATATATATATATATATATATATATAATAGTATATTATATTTTTTATATTATATATATATATATATATATTATATAATTTTAAAAATTGTACAAGTATATAGTGCATTTCGCAAAACGAAAAAAAAATAACAATTAATTCCCACAGTAAAACATTAAAACTATCTCTACCACTTTATTTTGCTTCCATTCCTTTTAATAAGCGTGAAAGATTAAATTTTATATATATATGATTGCAACAATAAAGTTATTTAATGATATGTAAAAATATTAAGCATTACAACAATAAATATATAACAATTTAAGTTATCTGTATTCACATACTTTATTAATAAAAAAGATATATTTTTTTGCCCAAAAAACTGTTTTAATTTTGCTGAAAACATTCTTTACTCCTACGTGTTACTAAGACTAAAAACAAATAATTGATTTTTACTCCTTCCTATTAGTACATTTATTTTAAGAGTTCATGATGAGGTTTCGTCATCAAGATCAAATTAACAGGTGATTATCATCGTTCTTTACCGATTTTATCACAAATGCGGTTTTTAAGAAGATGGTATAAGGACGGTAAAGCGCGGAGAGGTTGGATTGGCGGGATGGGGATACGAGGGCTAACTTCAAATTTACATAACCTAAAATAATTCTTTGCGCTTTAAAAGAGGGGGGTTGGTAGGGCTTAGGGTATAAGGGGAGCGCAGGGGTATAATTAGTACGAGGCTATTGGTAAATAACAAACAATATAACAAATGAAAATTAGTTATCTACGTGAACCACATAAAATTAAATCACTTTAACCAAAAAATACATTAAAAAAAAATTTCTCCCTCAAAAACGGTAAAACTTCAATTCAATAATCCTTAATAATAATATTATTAGACCTAATCACATAAAAACCAACAGCGTAAAAGCCCCATCTATACGAACGCTTTAAAAGCGGTGTCAACGACCGGGCGTTTTAAACGGCAGTCAGGAGAGAAGCGACCCTAAAATACAATCTCAAAAGAAAGAAGAAAAACTAAACAAATCCTTTTTTCCAGTTCATAATCATGTTAGTTTGAAGACGATGGTGCTTCCTGAAGGAAGCAAAAATTATTAAAATTAAACAAATTTTTATAAGAAATTACAAAATCATTATATATAGATATATATAATATATATATATGTATATACATTATGTAAATATAAAATGTATATACACATTATTATATTATATATAGATATATATACATATATATATATATATATATATATAAAGGAAAAAGGAAACAAATTTGTTCAAAACTTTTAAAATTTATTTCTTTGTGAACTCTCTTCAACTATTTTCTTATTTTCAAATTTTGCTTTTATTATGCTTGAAGAAATGCCCATGATGGGTTTGGTTTCATGAGGTTTTTGACTCCCCCATTTTGTGGTCCTTTAAAGGGTAACGCTAAAGGCAGATGGAATATTGCTACAGTCCCAGGACGTGTAAGTAATACCTTAAGGCAGCTGAAAGTAATGAGGTCAGTTAAAGTAGACGAAATAAACAAACAATTTTAAAAAATAAGCATCAAAACAATATGTTTAGGTACAGTTATCATCTTTAAATTCTTAATAATCTTACCTTTTTTCCCACACGGAAAAATAACATTGCATTAGTTTATTTAATTATGCTTTTAGTTGCACTCCATCATGATTAATTTACTCAAACCAACCTTGGGGGAATTTAAACTTAATTATTAACTCAAAACCCAAAATCATCATTCATCAGATGCCCCTCTGGTTCCCCACAAATTGGGGGGCGGGGAGGCAAAATTGTACTGAAAACAAAATAGTCCGTTAACGTAGGAAGACCATGACGCTTAGTCGAAGGAAGGATTGCCCCGCACACCTCCCCTCCATTACCCATTTAAGTTGTGACACCGTCAACAGCCAAATCAGCCCTGATGCTTTCTACAACACTGTGACAGTTCCCCCACCTCGTCGGCATTTCGTCAATCTCAGTGTTCATCCCGCTGGCAAGCGCCCATAAACCATGCCTCCCTCTCACAAAAACTGCAGCCGCAATTACTCGTATTATGCACCCAATCCATCCTGTGGCTTGCGATAGAATTGCACATCCTCTCCTCCAGACACTCTCTAACCCAAATAAATAAGCTTTTTTCTTTCGTCTTTCAAACCGGTCCAATCCGAACACACTCACGCTATTCACCCGGCTTAACCAACGGCTGTTATTCCCATCCATCCTTTCCATATGACCAAATCATCTAATAATACTCATTTATTCTCTCATTCAACCCCCTCTCTTCACACCACACCACACCCACACACACCTCCACAAAACACGTTCATTCCTCATTTATCAATTCTTCTCACACTCTAAACATGCTCCTAAGATTATTCATTTCAAACAGAATGCACATCCAACACCACAAGGTTTTCGGCTACTATACTTATTAACACTCGGGGGAAACAATATAAACTCATGCAGAACCCTTAGTGCAACTCATGAGTCCCTTTGTTTTCCTCAAAGATTTAATTAAACCCAGCCACTTCCTACCACTCACACTTTCCTACGACACTAACATTATAGATTTCCCTTTTCATCCAACATATAGTCTAAATATTTAAACTCGGATACTTGTTCCTATTACTTCTCATCCCAACATGATTCACACTACAGACTCCCCTCATCACCAGTCATCATCTTACTCTTATCTACACTTACTTTCAAACCCTCATTTTACACAGTTTTTCAGATTACCCACACAAAATCAAATCATCCGAGTACAATAAGCAGGGCACCTCTCCACTCCTACAATTCTTCCATCAGTCTAACCCCTACCCCTGCCACCCCTAACTATGCAAAATTATCGTGGTAATTAATTTATATGCGGAGGTGTATTGTAATCTTGTATTTGACAGATTTTTTTTTTTGGGGGGGTATATTTGTAAATGTCTTAAAACAAATTGATAATTAATGACAAAAACGTTTATATTTAAAAAATAAAAATAAAATATAATATATATATAGTATATAATATATATATATATATATAGTATATATATATATATACTAATTATATAATTATATATATATATAGTATATATTATAATAATTTATTAATTTTTAAATTATATTTATATATATATATATAATATATATATATAATATATATATAATCCTTTTGCTACAAAAAAAACCTTGGGCTCTCTGAATAAAATAAAATCTAAAGTTTTTTTCTCATTTTTAGCATCAAACAATTAGAGAAGCAAAAAAAAACACTTACTTGAACACATTGAATGCTAGAACCAAAACCTCAGTAACACCAAAGGGGAAACACGACTGAGCTTAAACATAATCTTTGCGGCCTAATAAATGTCAAAAAATCGTTAGAGAGCTTTCACTCCACTTCCAAAATTTTAATATTCGGGGACGAATACTTACTTACGTGCCTTGACAAAAAACTTACTCCACTGATTACTACTTAATGAAAAGAAACAAAATCTCAAAATGCATTTGTAAGTGGTCAAAGTATTAAGAAGTTTAAAATTACATTTATTTCCTAATAATAATACAAAAAAAGATTTTTTCATACTCTTTACATACCATTTAATAAATACAAACACAAGAGCTGCTTAACCTGTTCTACCAATACCAACAACATTGACAACATTATTCATGCACTAAACATGATGGAGATGCTTTTTTTTAAAAAAAAAAAATAATAATAAAAGGACAACAGAAGGAGGAGTCACTGAATTATTTAACAGTAAAAAAAGGAAGACGAGAAACGAAATCAGCAACTCTTAAATGAAATGTAATTTATTGATGGAGTCCATAAAGTTATAAAAAATATGAAGAGAAATAGTCTACGATATTTATGCTTTACTTACAGTAACTTAATGATAAAAGAGACGAAGTGTTACATTTTTTCCTTTCAATAATTTTTTCTAACTCTAAAATAATGTGGATAAATGGGTACACCACACATATTGAGTGAGTAAAAAATTAAAAGCAAAGATTTAAGATTGGAAATATATTCTTGTTATAGGGACCAAGGTAAACCAAAAAAAAACTTGAAGTAGAAGTGACAACCATAAGTAGAAGAAGAGAAGACGATTATGACATACTGCCAAACGAAGGGAACTTTCAAAAAAGTAAATATATATATATAAAAAGAAACATACTAAAAATATATATATATATATATATATATATATATATATATATATATATATATATATATATATATATATATATATATAAGAAGAGCGTGATATTATATTATATGTAGGGACAGATTCTATATATATATTTATTTATATATATATATATATCTTCTTCTTCTTCTTCTTCATCTTCCTTATATTTTCCCAAGAATGGGAGTAAGGTGCGCGACGGGCATCGGAAAAGAAAAGCAGTAGAAGAACATACACAGTCGAACAGGAAAGCCCAGGCCTTTACCGCCCCCTCAGTACCATAAATTAGTGGGAACCCATCGCAGTCAGAAAATCCACCCTAAAGCTTCATGGGACAGCGACGGACCCTCACTATGGTAGATCGTCAATGTAAGGGTTCATCCCTTGGCCCAGGTGGGCCACAACCATACCCCCTCACAATCCCCCGCCATTCACTCCTGTTATACACCTTTCTTCTCGCCTCTACCAAACTCACATTTCTCTCCTTCAAACATTCGTTTACTGACTCAATCCACTTTTTCTTCGGTCTACAAAAATCGGTTCCCAACACACTTACGCCACTTATCATCCGCTAACCCAACCGACTATCCATTTCATCCTTTCCATATGACCAAACCATCTCAACATTAATTGCCAATTATTCTCTCATTTACCCCTATCTTCTCACCACACCCTCTCACAAATACGTTCATTCCTCACTTTACAATTCTTTCTCACACCTAGCCACACCCCTAAGATTGTCCATCTGCAACACATTGAACTTTAGATTATACTTCTTATTCCAGGACCATTGAGTCTCACTACGATACAATAACACAGGTAACAACATACCCCTCATGTAAAAAACCCCTAGCACACTCAAGAACTTAGTCCCTTTAAATCACCAGCCACCTTAATTCCACCAGCCACCCTCCTGCCATTCACATCTTTCCACTACACTCTGCATTGTCCGTTCTGGTTTCAACCGACATTTACCTTTAATGTTACTTTTCAGACACTTGTTCCAAGCTGCTCACCATCTAACCATAACTTCACACTGAGGAGTGTCCCCACTCACAACCATAACCTTACTCATTATCCACGTTTACTTTAAGCCCCTCCTTTTACAACAACACCCTGCCAAATCTCTCTACAATCCTCTCACAAACTCTCTTCAATTTCACCACACAGAACCAAATCATCGCATATAAATAGGTAGGGCACCCTCCACTCATCTCATTCTCCACCATTCTAACCATTTCCTGCCAACCCCACCTCTAATATTTTCATAACCTCATCCATATACAAATTGAATAACCAAGGAGAAAAACACAACCCTGTCTATCCACTATTTATCCTAAAACCACTCACCATTGACCACCATTTATTCCTTACACACTGCGCTTCACTATGTCGCTCATAACATACTTTTGAACCCATTCAGAAGCCTACCACCAACACCATATATCACTAACACCGCCATAAACCTTCCCTATTAAACTCTATCATACGCCTGTTGCAATCCATAAAACCTAAGTTACAATTTATTTCTTCTTCGTCCCTATTTTCTCAATTCATTTGTTCAATGTTAAAGATTTGACATCCACACATCCTCTACCCCCTAAACGCACCTTGTTCTTTCACCAGTCAGTCCTTCCAGTCACTCGACGCACTCTCTTTCCGACCAAAATACCAGCATATTACCTTCCCTCAACACTCAATAAACTTATTTCCCTAAAATTTTCTTTTTTTTTTACCAAAAGGGGTTTTTCCCCCCCTTTGTCTCCCTTCCTTTATATAGGTACTATTACGCTCTCTCAATCCCTTGGAACTATAACCTCTATAAACGCTTTATTACACAACTATCCAAATCAATTCAATCACCATCTCGCTCCGTTCTTGATCATTTCACCAGTAATTTCATCTATACCTGCAGATTTACCATTCTTCAACTTTCTCACTCTACCCATTACCTCCTCCTTACTCAATTCACCTCATACCCAAAAATACCTATTCTTTCTTACACCATCAAACCCACACACATTCAAACTATCACCCTCTTCATTACTGTTAATATTGTGCAGATTTTCGAAGTGTTCTTTCCACACTCCGCTCACACCCATTTCATCAGTTACAAAAGCACCATCCCTATTCATTATTCTAAGCAGATTCCCCTTATTCTCTTTCTTAACCTTTCGCGCTTCCTTCCAGAAGAGCTTCCTATTCCCTTGTAAGTCTCCATTCATCTCCTTTCCAAACTGTTCATTTACCTTCTTTTTTCTCCTTCTGACCTTTTAGTTATTTCTTTTTGTTGTGCTTATATAATTCAAAGCATCTTTCTTTTGAGTCTTCATTATTTGCTTTTAATACATTTTCAACCACGCTTCTTTTTTTACCTTTACCGCTTTCATCACCTCTTCATTCCACCATTCACTGTTAACATTGTTACTTTCTACTTTTAGCACATTCCACATACTTCCTTTGCCACTTACTAAACAATTGCTTCCTTCATTTTGCCCCCAGATTTGTTCAGGATTCAACTTGTTCACATTCCAACCGTTTTACTAGCGAGCGCTCTAACATACTTATCCTTATTGTCTTGCTCACTTAACTCTCACTCTTAATTTTACCTACGTCCTTCCTTATAACCTTCCTCTTCATCCAAGCCCCCACTACACTTAATTTTACACAGAACAACATAATGATCGATTAATTCCCATCCTTAATACCCCTAACTGATAATTTAACATCCAACACCATTAACTTCAAAACATCTCCTGCTTCACAACACTAAATCAATCATACTTTTCCCTTCGATACCATCTCTTCCTACATCCAACTCTAGTATACTTTATGGATACTCTGTGTTTAAAGAAATATTTACTTACACACATTTACCTCGCTCCTCACAGAAATCAATCACCTTTCCTACATTTTCTATTGTTCTCCCGCCACCCCAAAACCACCTGTTATACCATCCCTTTTTGATCACCTATTCCCAACCATTCAGGTCCCCCAACACTATTTCAATCTGAAGCTCCTACTCACTCCCATCCAGAACATCATTCAGATTATCCCAAAAACTCGTACTCTCTTCAACGTTTCCCTTCAGATGGACCATACGTCACACCACCACAACCTTGACCTTTTCAAACTTAAATTTAACATTAGAATTCTAGGACTCACACAATCAAAATCTACAATAGCTTTGTCCCACAGGTCACTCATCAAAAATTGCAACTCCTTTCTTTCCTCTCTCATTTTCCATTTCCACACGAGCACCCACCACATTTTCACACCACACCACTCAGTTTCATTCGTTTCCTTTTCATCTTTTGTTTCAGTTACATCGAGAAAATCAAATTTGCCCTTTTAAATACATCCATCAACCTCTCTCCTGTTCTCCTCAACATTTATTCCTCTGACATTTCCATGTACCCATACGATTCATACAATTTCGCCGAAAGATAGAAGCCGTTTACGGCGATCACGACCCTCTCCGAGGCCTGCATTAGGCATTCCTGGACAAGAATAGATGGTAGTAGGCAGCAAACCCAACTATCACCCGTCCCTTAGTCGGCTCCTACGACACGCAGGACATACGATGTGGCAAATTCTTTCTGTCCCCACAACACAGGGGATATGAGTAATAGTAGGGCATGTCTGTAAAGTGTATCTAGAAGAGGGGTGTGTACTTTAATAATGTGTATATATGTGGATAATTGGTGGTCAGTAATATGTTCCGGAGGAATAAGTGTGTGAAGAATGATGAACGCAATATACTATATAATTAATATATATATTATATATATATTATATATATATATATAATAATATAATATATATATATATATATATATATATATATATATAGTATCATATATATATATTATAGATATATATATTCTATATATATATATATATCATATATATAAAATATATATATATATATATATATATTATATATATATATATTATATATATTAGTATATTATATATATATATATATATATATATATATATTATATATATATATATATATATATATATAATATATCATATACTATATATATATATATGATATATATATATAAGAGGAGCATTTCAGAATTATATGAACATTAATTAGCCATTTATTTATTTATTTATAATCAGAAGGCAGAATAAGAAAGGTAGAGTTTTGTATATTTAATTCGGTTTTCATTTATTAATATTCATTTTGTTTGGAGTAAATTGTTAGTCCCTATCCCTATTAACGAGATAGGCTTTAGGTACTGCCTTGACGAATGGCTCCTATCATCCACTTGACCAGGACGGTTAATGATGCTATACTGGTACACATACTCTTCACAGAAATCAATCACCTTCCTACCATTCTCATTATAATCATTATTCTCGTGTATAATTATATTAATTAAACCCAACTAATAAAACTATTATACAAATGAGAGGTTCATAAAAAGCAGTGGTTGTTGTTCAAATGGAAATTTACATTTCATGAAAAATTCCACTTAATTTAATGAAAAAATTTCACTTAATTAATTAAACGAATGACTTGTTATTACCTAAAAAAGATTATTGCTTTGATTTTTTGAAAACTAAATCTACATTTATAATTAAAATATTTTATTCATTTTTCGAACTGTATTTAATTGTTACGGTATGTATTTGTTGATAAATTTATCATTCACTTATAAAAATATCTAAGCAATTTACAAAGAGTACAAAGTACTTTTGTAACTTATTCTAAACTACTAAAATTTTTTTGGAAATGTTATTAATAAGTGCCAAAAAATACAATAATAATTACAGATAACATCTTAAATAATTGAAAAGTTCTCGTAGACTTTTTAGATGAAAGAGTTGAAAACAAGAAACATCTTGAATAGTATGAAAATATTAACGCGACTGGTCCACTAAAAAAAAAAAAATGCTCAAAGGAATATATAAAAACATATTATTGCCTAAAGAGTTCTTCTAGAATGTTTCAAAAATGGGAATATTTATATAAAATCAAAATCTTGTATAATGTTTTCTGCCTTCTCGCCCAGAAGAAATTTTAAAACAAAGCTGCCTTCAAGCCACTGATAAACGTCTTAAAGTTGGACTAAGAAAAGAAATACAAAATCTATGATGCGTTATTATAATGAAATATGATGAGTGATATATTCACATTCCTTTTCCCCTCATTCTCCATAATTTACCGAGAGTGGCAGGGAGGACTAGCTTTCTCTATTCTAACAGTTACTTTTTTATAACACTAAGTACTATTTTACAGTAATATATAAATATATTATTATATATATATATTATTATTATATATATTAATATTATATATACTATATATATATGTATTATATAATATATTATAATATTACACTTAATATATAATATATTAATAAAAAATTTAATATAATATAATATATATATAAAAAACTTTCTTTTAACGTGCTTATCCCCTTCTCAGAGGGTAACACAGGGGGGAGGGCTACAGGAAATCGAACTTTTAAGGCCGGCTATCACAAGCCTGTCACCACCACCACCAGTGTTCCGCAGCCGAGTTTAAATTCTATGCCCCCAGGAAATAAAACTCAGACTGCTACGCGGAGTATGAAACAGCGTCCTCTCGCTCGAAGAGTATAGAATATAAAAAACAATTTGTTATGCAATAACATTATTACTAAACCCCATTCATTAATGACACCTAACTTGTCTACAACATAGCACAACAAACTGCTCAAGATGTCATATACAAAAGTGTCAACACAATGCTCAGGATGTTCATGAAGAAATAATAACGTTTTTACTCCCTCAATTACAATTATTTTTATTTTATTTTTTAATTTTTCATTGTGAATTGTACAACACCTGTAATACTCTTCTTAACTGCAATTCTATCATCTAAAATAAATCACTGCTCATTTAGCAGGTGTCTGCATTGTTAAAGCAGGTCTCATTTCCACACACATCTTCTCCTCCGTAAAAAAAATTTGTCATGTAGAAAAAGCATTTACTTCATCATTTAGGTAACAAGAATTTTATCCCATTAGTTTTTAAATATTTTAAGTTAAAAAAAATTTAAACATTCATTCACGCGTTTCCCCCACAGAGATATATATATATTAGAGATGTATGTATCTTTACATATATATATTATATATATATATTATATATATAGTATATATGTATATATATATATAGAATATATAATATTATATATATATACTATATATATATATATATAATATAAAAGTCATTCATAACTTTGAATGACTCAATCACTATTATAAATAAGACAATACTTTCCCAATTATAGTTTATTTTTAAACGTGTCTAATATGGAAATGGAAGAAAGTTGTGAAAATATGAAAAGGAAGTGTATTCCAAACTTTACCAGGAAAATTATTGCTGACTTTTCGCAGCATAGTCATGCGAATCTGGCATATATTCATTATATTTCATTTCACTTTTTGACTTATATTAAGCGTGTTCGAAAAAACCAAAATAAGCAAATATGAAGTAATATATATATATTATATATATATATATATATATATTATATATATATATATTTATATATATTATATATATATATATATATATATATATATAGTATATTATATATATTATAATATATATATATTATATATATTATCGTACTTACCGTGGATCAATAAAGAGTAGTGAAAGCAGCTTTAATAATAAGACATTAAAAAGAAAAATATGGAGCACGTTTTGTACAAGTTTTCAAATATTTAGATAGAAAAAAGGAAGTAACAAGCTTAAATAAATAAAAAACATTAAAAGCTACTATACTAAAACGAACATGTGGAAATGTTTATGACATTAAAATCATTACTTCACATATTATATTTCACCTAAATCAGGAATTACTAAGTCACTAACATGTAAGTCCATGATTATAACAATGCAATATTTATTAAAATTATGAAAATAAACCATATGAGGGGTGGGGGTGTTAGGGAAATGCAAAGCCGTCACACAATTACAACAATGCACAGTGGAGACTTTTAATAAAAGGCAAGTGAAGAGGAGACAATACTAGTAAGAGGAGAGGGGTTTTTACACTTAAGACTTACATATTTATTTTAACATAGCATTCAGTGTAAAAGTGCTGCTCGTGCATAAATAATAATAATAATGGGTAAGAGACTAATAATAATAATAATAAATAATAATAATAATATAAAATAATAATAATAATAATAATAATTAATAATAATAATTTTCTCAATCTCAAAACAAATTTTACAAGTAGATCCTAATCTACTAAATACACTAAGTTTAATTTTTAGCATGAAAGCTAAAGCAGAGGTAATAGAGTCGTTTCATTCGAATATATATATATATATATATCCCCTGGGCATCCCTTACTTGGGGTTCCATATTATTTCCAGACCCGGCAACCTCCACCGGGCGGAGCCACAGGTCTCTAGGGAGGAGATTTGATATTGTATTCTGTAGGGAGCCAATGGGGGGCACCTCAGCAGAAGGTGTTCGACAGTTTCGGCTTCTATTAAGCATCTACGACAGAGTGGGAGAGTGTTCTTGAAGTCGAAACCTATGTTTGTATTCAAGAGTGTGAGATTTTCTCCATCTTTGTGGAGTGTGGTTTTGAATTGAAGAATTTCGGGGGGTGCAGGAGTTTATGAGGTGATTTGGAGGCGGTTAATTGAGCTATTGCTGTGTGAAATGAATGTGTTTCGAAAGAGATATGTTTTGGAGGGAGGATGGTTCAAAGAGTTCGCTGTAATAGCAGGGCAGCGGGAATGGCGGGGATCTTAAGAATGTATGGTGTGTTCTTGGTAGGTTTATGGCATGGGTGCCGGTAGCGGTCAAGGAGTTTGGCGTAGATTGTGTTCCTAGCATACCTAGATCTTGAAGGGAGAATTTTTGGTTCTTAATCATGTGTTGGAATAGGCAGTGGTTTTTAGAAACCTGTGATTGTTTCGCTATGCCAGTATTTTTGTATTCTATGCTATTTAGTTCTATTAGTAGACGACAGTTAGAGGCATACACCAGACGGTTCATTCCATTTAGTTAATTGTAGTTTTGAATTGTTTGCAATGTAGTTGCGTGTGCGTTGATTCCTGTTCGCTTGGAAGACCTGTGTGAGATATGACTCGTAAGAACATTTAATTTTTAGTTTGCTGTGCTTATGATGTTTTGAATGAGGTGTAAAGGTGAAGTGGGTGTTGAAAGTTATTCCAAGTATTTTAGGTGTTTTGTTTAGGGGGAAGATGGAGTTATTTTAGAGTTCCTTGTGGGTGAAGGAATGATTGGTGTCTTTCTGTGGTGATCAAAGTTATAAATGATTTCTCGACAGAGGCCGACATTCTGTTGGAAGATAACCAAACTTCTAGTTGATTTAGTTAAATCCAACAGATATCTGTGGCAGTGGGTACTGAAGGGGTCTGGTATGGTGATGATTATGTCATCTTTGTAGGTTATTAGGTTTGAGCTGGGAGTTTGGGGGTAGGGATATCAGCTGTAAAGAGGTTAAACAGGAATGGAAATAGGATGACTCTCTAGGGATTTCATTTCTTAGTTTTACAGTTTTAGAAATTTGATGTTTTCTGGACCCCTGAGCAGTGCGTCTAGATATAAAATTAGATAGCCATTTTTTGTTAAAATTATGTAAGGGTGAATTTAAAATTTTTTGAACGAGTATGTGTCTAGGTACTATGTCGAAGGCTTTACTAATGTCAATAGCTAGGAGTATTGTTCCGTGGGATGATGTTCTACTTAACCCGTTTACGATGCTCTGTGTGATATTTGTTTGGGCTGTTGAGGTAGAATGGGATTTTTTAAAATCATGATGGTGATTTGGGGAGTGCAAATTGGTTTGATTTTGGTGAGTAGGATCTTCTCCATTAGTTTGAACAAGGATGAGAGGAGGAATATGCATGAGTCGGTATGAAGAAGGGAGGTTGGCACCATTCTGGGTTTTAATTTGAGTTTGAAAATTGCTTTTCCAAGATACAGGAATATAGTTAAAAGACTAGGATTTGCTGAAGATATTTGTAATGAATGGTATAGCAAAGATATTTGTCCAAAGTGTTTTATGTGAAGGTTAGAGATGTTGTCCGGGCCAGAAGCTGAGGAGTTTTTTAAGGTTATGATAAGTATAGTTATTTCTTGTGTAGAAAAAGGGGGGGGGGGTTGGTGTTGATTTCTAATTGCATTTTTTTTAATTTGCGTATTATTTTTTTTATTATTTGCGTGGGAAGGTTTGTTGGACATATTATAATAGTTTTGTGCAATATTATTTCTGTGCTCTTTCGGGAAGGATGGAAATTATTTTGTCCTCTTAAAGCTTCGTTTGTAGGTAGAAAGCTGTTTTGAGAGTTGTGGAGACGTTTTATTACCTGCCATGTTCTTTTTTCTTCAAGCTTTCGCATATTGTCAATTAGGTGTTTTTTTTATTTTTTTCTGTGTTATGGGTGGAGATGAGATTGGAGATTTGTGTGTTTAAGGAGTTAATTTGTGCTGTCACATGCAGAGTATAAGTTTTTTGTTGTCGAATGATATTTCTTTGTTTTATAAAGTTATAGTGTTAATGAAGGGTTGTAGTGTTTTCTGTGGCCTTTTGGTATTTAAAGGTTGGAGGTTTTTTGGACTACTTTGGTGAAATAAACTATGGCTTTATGTAAAAGATGTGGGAAATTTTATTAATTTCTAGTAGAGGAAGGTGTGATTCGATGTATTAGGGGTGAATTTCTTTGCCCAGTTATGCCTTAATTATTATTGCAGTTTAATTAAAGGTTGAAGTCTAATTTGGGGTATGAAATATTTTTTGTTTGTTTTATGTATGTGGTTATTAATAAATTTTAGGGCACGATTGGTCTGATGGGAAGATCAATTTCTGTATTTCCAGTGTAGTTTGCTGGTAAAGAGAGATGGAGAGGAAAAGATGATTATTGTCAGAGGAAATGTCTTATCTGGTTTGTTTTGGGAAAGGAATTCTGTGGAAAGTTTTTGATTGAAGTTATAGTATAATTTTAGGTATAATAATATAAGTATCGTCGGAAGTGAATTCCTTGAGTATTATCTGAAGGACTTCTCTGCCAGGTTTGTAAATGGACGTTGAAATCGCCATCCTATATATTACAATTGTTATTGTGTTCATATAAGAGTTTAAAAGTTTGGGTATTTTGAATTTGTTACGGAACTCAATAATTGGGATGTGGGATGTGGAGATTGGATAAATAGTATATGTTTATTATGATTGTGGGTGCATAATTATTGATGAGGATAGTAAAATGATTGGATATCAAATATGATGAAATCATTTACACAGTTGATGGTTTCGATGTAGGTTGTATAGTGTAGGATAATGTGTTTTTGATTAGTGTTAATAGGGTATGATGTTTATTTCTGAGGATCGATGTATCAGTGCAAACAGAAATTATCATCATCCATAAATATGAATGTGTTTTTCTAGTATTTTGTGGTGTGTGAGCTTCTTGTATTAGAGCTATGTCAATGCTATATTTATAAAGGAAGGATGAAATTTCGGAATGTTTTGTTGTTCAAAGCACATTTATGTTAACTATATATGAAGAGAGTTTTATAATTTAGGATAATTCAATAATAATAAGGATCAAATTATGATTTAGATTTTTATGAGGATGTGGAAGGTAGTTTGAGGATATGGTTGCCATTTTGAATGCAAGTCCAAGAGTGTTTTGCTGAGGTAGAGTTTGATGTAAAGGATAAAAAATATTTTTTTTGTAGACACCCCATCTAATTTGCAGAATTTTGGAGGAACATTTATATTAGATGGTTGATTTCTGTAATGATGTTTTTATTATGCAGATGGGACAGATATACTTTGATGGGCCAGGGTTAGGGTGTATATTGCCAGATTTTTTAAACAATGGAGGTGAAAGGATTAAGTTATTTTTATTTTCTGGGTGTAGGGAGGTTTAGATGTAGTAGGAATTAAGGGAGAAGGTTGGCCTTAAAAGCGGTTTCTGGCTTGTGGGTGACTGGAGCAGGTTTTTGAAGTCTCCGTCTTACTGCAGGGGAGGTGAGGTATAAAAACAAAACACAAAACACAAAGTAAAGACAAAAAAAACACAAAGATATAGATCATTAACAGATTAGAGAACATAATTGCTTAGGAAAACTTATTAGACACGAGAAAAGTCCATCGTGCATTTTGAGGTACAATGATTAGGGCATTATATATATATATATAATTATATATAATATAATTAATATAATAATATATATATAAATATATATATTATATAATAATATTATAATACATATAATATATTTATATAATTATAATAATAATGAATATTATATAAATATATAATTATATAATATAAAATATTATATAATAAAAATGGTATAAATAATAAAAATAAGACAGGACTCCAAGACTGATAAAATAATTCTAAGTCCAAATATCAATAACTCAATATATAATTAATATAATATAAATATAATAATAATAATAATGAAATAATAATATAAATATAATAATAATAATAATAATATAAATAATAATAAATAATAATAATAATAATAACAATTAAATAATAATAATAATAATATAAGAATATATAATAATAATAATATAATAATAATAATAATAATAAATAAATAATATAATAATAAATAAATAATAAATATAATTGTAATAATAATAATGGATTAAATAATATATCAATAATAATAATATATATAATATATATGATAATTAATATATATATGATATGCAATATAATAAAATATAATATAATTAGATAATAAATAATATAAATATATAGTAATATAATGACCATAACTTATATACATATACCAGATATATTAGATTTAGAGACTGATTTTTTTTTATCAGAAAATATGTGGAGTCCTGTGCTATATATATATTACCTAATAATATATATAATATATAATTAATATATATAATATATATATATATAATATAATATAATTATATATATAATATATATATATAAATTCTAACTATTATATATATAATATATAAATATAATAGATTTTTTATATAATATATTATAATTTATAATATATGGTATAATATATATAATGTATAAATTATATATATATATATATTTATATAATATAATATATATTAATTATATATTAATATATATTATATAATTATATAATTATAATAATATAATATATATAATATAATTTATATATAATATATTATATAAATTATAAATATATAATATTATATATATAAATTATATCGGGTTAATGACAAAAAAAAATTATCTACCCCTGCAGTGTGAGTAATGATAAATCTTTTGACAGCTATAAATAAGAATATTGATTATCATTTTATCTTTAATTGTGAAAAATTCATATCCAGGGAGTTAGACTTAAATATGATTTAATACCAGTGCTTTTGATTAATTTGCAACAAGGGAGATGGATTTTACTAAAGTTTAGAAAACAGCAGAAGAATTTTTATTTTCCTTTTAAAAATAACAAAATAGCTCTGTACTTACTACTAAAAAGCTAGAATAATTAATTAAAAAGTTGTTTTTTGGAGAAACCAAATTTGTAAGAAACCATAACTTCCTGTCAACAAAAGCAATGAAAGTAACGGAGTTTCCCGTATTTCTCTTCCAGTTTGGTAACAGAAAATAGGCATAAGGAGAATAAAATTGCTCTGAAATTTCATCGAGCAACAATTCATGGATGAATTTTAAAAAAAAAATAAATATTAGTAGAGATTGCAAATTATTTTTGGGGTAATTGCGATTTTCTTTAATATTGGCCGAAATGTAAGGCAAATGAATATAAAAGAGAACCTAAAATCATCACACCTAACCATCCAGAAATTTTCACACTATACGAGCATCTCTTACCTCTGGAGTATACGATTCTTTCAAGACCTCAAACCCTATTTTTCATCTAATAATGTATTAATTTAAATTAGGACCTGTGGTATGCTTATTAAAATAGAAGTCAAGAACCAAATGATCTTAGATCATTACTGTCTCTAAACATAGTGTTTGCAGCCTATGTACTGAGGCATATTTAAACCCATTTGTAACATTTTTTGCTGTATTCTAACTACAACCCCATTCTTATGGCCAGTATTTACAGCAGTAGTATCACAAATGATCATTTTGATACTAGACCATGCATCATAGTCATCAAAAATACTACGAATTCCTTTAAATAGAACCACTTTCACATCTAACTACTCCTAATTTGATTTCTTTAGTGGGACTTTGAAGGAATACAACCTGAATGATATATTAATTATATAATAAATATATATATATATATATAATAAATATATAATATATAATATAATATATAATTTATAAATAATTATAATATTTATATATATAATTATATATATAATAATATTAATAATATAATTAGAATATATATATATTATAAGATTATTAATATACTATAATAAATTATTTATATATAATATATATATATATAGATATATATATATATATATATAACAATAATATATATATATATAATTATAATATATAATTATAATCATAATATAAATACCTATATATATTATTAGTATATATATATTTAATACTATATTAATAAATAATACTAATATAATTATAATAACAATTATATAATATAATATATAATAATATATATAATATATAATATATAATTTATATATAATATATAATTTATAATATAAAAATATATTTTATATATATATATATATATATAAATATAAATATTACTATATATAAATATAATATATATATAATTAGATATATATAATTATAATTTATAATTAATAATAGATATATATTAAATATATACTATATATATATATAATATATCCGGAGAAACATTGGACCTCGCTCGAGTTAGAACGGCCCCGAAGGGACAAAAAATTTGCATAATATATCAAAGTTGTACAACCATTAAATTTTCACATAATAAAATGGTCTTCTGGATGTTAACATATATTTTACGAAGATACTTTAAAATCTTTAACGCTCTAAACATCCAGAAGCAGCAATTTATTTACTATGTGAAAACTAACTATTAGAACTTTGAGAAATATTTTTGCAGTATTTTATTAATTCAGGCCTGGCTAAACTTGATACTTAGTAAAACTCGCGTCTTATGACTTATATTTCTACCTAATACTATACATTATATAATATAATAGTATATATAATAGATATAAATAATATTAAATATATATTATATATAAAGTTATATATATAAAATATATATATAATATATAATATATATATATATATAATATATATAATAGTAATATATCCATGGTAATATAAATATATATATATATATAATTAATATATATATATATAATATATATTAAATATATATATATAAATTATATAATCATATATAATTATATATAATTATATATAATATCTATTATATAATATAATTAGTTATATATAATTATATATATTATATATATAATATAATATATATATATATATAATTATAATTTAAAATCCCGTTTCACATAGCATATATCTTCTCCAAATGCAATAGATCATGCACTCAAGGACAAATCTCAATTTTGTGCAACACCTGCCAATTCTGATGTCACTATAAAATACAGCGGCAACCTTCAACCCCCCATCAATATTTTCCACAAGCAGAGTAATGTCACTTATTTACCGGAGACTCCACACCAAGCCACAAAATAAACCACCGCCTTATAACACTAGGGCTGTGAGAATCCGGACCCGGATCCGGAGCCGTGGAACCGTGAGGCCGGAGCCGAAATTTTTTGGGAGGTTGGAGCAGGAGCCGAATTTTTTTGGGGGTGTAGCCGGATAAGACAAAAAAGAGCGGCTCCCGGCTCTGATATTCACAAACATCCTTACCTTACGGGAAAGAAATTTACTGCAGGAAAGTTTTATGGGGAATTGAAACATCTAATTATTGCTATCGAAAGTTTACACAACACTAAACAGAAGATATATTTATTACGCAAATGACAATGAAATATTTACTTTAAATAGGGTCAAAAAATGTAAATGAAAACAAAAATATCAAATTTTCTCTTGAGTCGGCCCACAAGTCATGTTGTCTCATCCTCACCCTTCAGAACACTTTCTAAGAAGTGAATGTGCTTGATATTTAAAGAAGGTTAGAAATGGGTGCTTTATTTGCTGAAATTGTGAAAACTTAAATGAATACCACATCTCATGGACTAAAAATGTAAAACAATATCAAAAAGGAATCTGGGTCGGAGACAGAGAGTTCATTAGTTTTAGGTACTTAAAATATCTTGCCAAACGATTTAAATGCACAATCAACCATTAAAAGACATTCAACCAAAAAATTCTTTAGAAAAATATAGGGTAAGTTTCCAAAATGCATTATTAGATCGACCGAAATCAAATTTAACTGTTACGAATTCAATCCTTTACTATCCAAAAGTTTTCAAGATGTTGCTTACACAGATAAAGCTTTGCCTCTCACTCAAGCGAGTGTTGAGAGCTTCTTTTCGGATTTAAAAATAATAGTAATTGGATCTAAGGACATCATTAAAGGAGGATTTTCTTGAAGCAGTTTTTTTAATAAAGTTATATTACATAAGCTCAGGCAGTTTATAGTTTAAGGAACGTTAACATGTACAAGAGGAATATCAACTTTGACATAAAAGGAAAAGGTTTTAGAGAGTTCGCTAGTACAAATTATTAAAATTATCTTTGGAAAAGTTCAGAATGAATGACATCTGAGGTATGAATTTGTAATAGAAATCAATTGCGCAAAATCCAAGATATACTAATTAATTATTTTAATATCTTTATAAGTATTGCTATTATAAGATTATTTTGCATTCAATTTAAAAAAAAAAACATTCCACAAAAAAAAAAATATATAATAATAATAATAAAGAAACTAAACAATAACATGACTTAATAATATTGTATAAATAGGGAAATAAAAGGAAAATAATAATTCGAAAATTACTTTTAGAAAAGTAGGATTAAAAACTTTGTAAAAACTTCCTGAAAGGAAAAAGAAACACAAAATGGCGGAAAAAAGATTTTGTCCCTAAAGAATTTTAATTTGTTTTTCCTTTCTCATTTTTTCTTCTTTTTCTTCGTGGATATTCACAAATTTTTCCCCTCGAGCTTATTGTCTTAATCTGAAATGAGGAAGGGCTATTAACGGCATCCATTATAATGCACATTTTTTTTTCATTTTGGTGTTATTGATGCAAATATTGATGAGCCATTAAACTATTTTTGGAATATTTCAATTCTTTTAATTATTTTGAACAAAACCAATATGTTCTACTTGATATACATATATATGCACCTAAACACCCGCACACACACACCCACACACCACCCACGCACATACATACACACCTACACACACATAATATATATATATATATATATATATATATATATATATATATAATTATATATATATTATTATAAATACGTAATCTATCTTTCTATATGGAAGTATATAAAAGTAAATAAATATATATATATATATAATAGGAACAAAGTAATATCTTTCTTCCCCTAATCGAACGAGTACATTTGAAATATCGAAATATTTGAAATATCGATACATTTGAAATTTTGAAAAGAAGCTAGGAAAATGATAAAATACGAGTTTAATTTTAAATTTAGTGAAGCAACTTATATATATATATATATATATATATATATATATATATATATATATATATATTATATTTTATATATATAAACATATATAAAAAACATAAATATATATATATATATATATATATATATATATAGTATATATTATATATATATATATATATATATATATATATATATATATATATTATATATATATATATATATATATATATATATCATCATCATCATGGGAAATACTTAAAGTTAGGTTTTGTTGGATTCCTTTGGGAGAAACTTACAGAAAAACCAATTGCATATTTGAATCAGCGTTAAAGGCTTATTAAAAAAAAAAAAAAAATATATATTTTTTTTCATAAATGAAATATTCGAAAAGTACGATACTTACAGAAAAAACCAATTACATATTTGAAATCAGCGTATAAAGCTTATAAAAATGTAAAAAAAAATTCATAAAAAAACAAAAATAAAAAAAAATTAGGGGGCTCGAGCCGACGGGGGACAGAGGGGGGGACGTTTTCCATACCCCGTAGGGGAGGGGCGGAGGAACCCCCGCGACACCCAAATACCAAAGAGCGGGGTTCCGAGACCCTCCCCGGAGGGGGAAATTAGTCCTACCTGTTGTTCCCCGGAAGGCCGAGAGACCCCGACTCCTGCCATCTTTGCGGTTTTCCCTATTAGTATTTTGTTAAA
>JABUQX010060479.1:40000-50000 GCA_015478945.1 Trachelipus rathkii
CCTATAAAAAAATCATAAAAAAATAAAATATAGTTATTAACTTATACTATATAAAAAACTTATATTACTTAACTCTACCCCTAGGCTACTAATAGTATATATACCCTAATAGATATAGATGAGTATAATAATAATAAAATATAATTAATAGAAAATACTATTAATAAAATAATTTAAGAATATAAGGTATAGAAAAAAGCAAATATAAAGAAATAAAATAAAATAATTTAATAAATACTACAATCCACCTATCATTATAGGATAATACGGCTTGTAATTCCAATATATAATTATAGTATATTAAGACTAGCCTAATCCATATATAATAATAAATATAAAATACTTAATAACAATAAAAATTATAGCCCCATACTATAATATAAAAAAAATATAAGGTATAGAAAAAACAAATAGATAAAGATAAGAGATATATAATTATCTACCTTATAATAATATATATAAATATAAATATAAAATATATATTATAAAAATAATATATATATATATATATAATTATATATAATATATAAATTTTGAGTAGAAAGAAAAGAAAAATATACAAAGGCCACGACCTCTAGATTAGGCGACGCACATAGTTAAAAAAGTTCGTATAGCTACTACTAAATTAGATAACAACAATTTATGGAATTCACGAGAAATTTAGTTGTCGAAAGTACAAAAATAAATCAAAGAATATAAATATACAAATTTTTGAAGATTGTACAATTTAAAGTTTATATTTATACATGGCAGGAACCACTAAATGTAAGTTAAAAGACTTAGCATTGATTATTTTCTTCAATATACAATTATTACATTGCTGATCATAACCTAACCATAACTAATCCTAACATAACAACCGTAAAATAATTAAGAACCTATTAATAGCAATTAAAGGTAATAATCACACACGAACTGAGAGAATCAAGGACTTTCCTAACACAATTATCGAAGTTGCCATCGAGATTTGGCCAGACGCAACGATCAATTTGAAATTGTTTAAGTAAATTATTAGCTTCCATTATTGGTTGTTTTTTTTTTTTTTCTTCTTTCTGAGGACTCTTTCGATAACGTAAACTTTGCTCGTGTTCAAAACAAATCGCTCAGTCATTATTTAGTATGTAGCGTTGTGGATTTCTATACTATGTGTGATAACTGGAAGTTCGCGTACTGATATATATATTATATATTAAATTAATATTATATATATATATATATATTTATTAATAATATAATATAATTTTAATTTATTAATATATATATAATATATATTAATATATAAATATATATATAAATATATAATATATATATATTATATATATATTATTATATATATTATTAATATATATATATATTATTTATATATATTATTTATATATATATATTAATAATATATATAAATATATATAATATATATATATATTATAATATAAACTAACAACAACACAATCAAAATAACAAGTATATCACCCTATACACCTCCACCAAAAATAACAACACCTACATACTAATCAACTACAATAGATATCTAACAACCTCACTCACCATCAGTAGACTCTAACAAATATATATAAATACATAACATCACCCATATAAATCATGCCTAGCTAACAGCCCTTAGATTAAAAACCCGCTAATACACAAAGAAGACCATAAGTAGACACATCATCGCAGTGTACGCACGTAGCACTTAGAACACGATTAAACACACGACACTAGATACCTACGGCGCACTAGGAATCGCACTACACACCCCGTATGATATACACTACCAAAAATAAGGAAAGGCCACTAAAACCGACACTAACACTACAGCAAGCCAGCTAACGCGTATCAAAACACATAAGTCAAACAGTAACTTAACGACTCATGCAACACGATAACATACACATACCCATACTGATTACTACTAATCACAAAAGTGGACGTATCAGTAGAAACGAGATGAAGCGAGCCCCACAAACAACTATCATCACTTACCGAGCTATGCGGATACAGATACGATGACCAGATGACCAGCACCTCTTACATAAGAAAGACCACTAGATAACACACAGAATAAAGCTACTAACGTCATACCCCAATCCAACACGCAACACTAACAATACCCTCACCTACAATAGATACCAAACGATCAACAACTCGATAACAAATAACCAGAATTCACCATAGAAGCTAAAATCAAAATCTACCAAACTAAAATATATGCATCAGCCCTACACCGACTAAAGCACAGAAATAACAACAACTCCAAACCCAAATAAGACCTTCCGCTATCCTACAAACCAACATCACAAAGTACTCACTACGAATACTAATACCTACAGAAAACCCCCCACCGTAGCCCCCAGCAGCACATAGAACACTTACAGCGTCCAGGAACAGACAGTCTAAGCTGAGAAGAAAAGCCTACTGACAAGACCGACGACTACCAACACCACCGCATAGTCACACAACAAGCGACCTGACACACTGAATAATCACAAAACTAGATAGAAGAAGGCACATAACCAACGCACGTGACCACGGCTAACTAGTACCCTACTAATGAAATAATCACAACACTAAGCAGTAACAAGATGAGGAGCGCAACTAACAGAAACCGAGTCCGATATAAGCTCAAGATAAATCAGCCACTAAGCCACGTACAACAACAGTGCTAATGTTACGCGTACACATACATAACAGACTACCGAGCATGAATCCTCCAACGTCAAGTATATACGACCACACGCTAGACATAACAAGAAAAACAACCCCACACCAACACATAACTCAGCCTATCCAAGAAGCACATACAGTGCTCTCACGCCAAACAGAAAAGACCCCATAACCGAATCTCACCACTCAGCACCACACCTAGAAACGACTCATCTACTCACAAACCACAGCAACACCCAAATACAGCAATTATGAGCAAGTAACCCTTGACCTATCGTCAGCAGTCAACTACATAATACACATCGATAATAAAAAATCAAATCAATCAATACGCTACCAACTCCCGAACGATGATAAGAGAACAACCTAACAATACAATAATCACTACAACAACCCCAATACAAAACAAGGAACTATAAACACTCATACCAAGATACCAAAATACCCCAACACGAAATATCCAATGAATAAACATCCAAACGGAAAACAAGAATCAAATAACTCATCACACCTACATATATAACAAAATGGCGAAAGATAGCCACAACAAGCAGATACTCGAGGATATTATCACTATGAATAGCATACCTAAAAGACACAGACCCACACACCAATAAACCTTAACGCACCACCGCACTACCAACACCCCCAAAACCACACACCCCATAAAAAAGCATACATAAAGAGCTATATTAATAGATAATAATGATATGTAAAATTATAGTACATAACCCAAACAACCGGACGAACAACGACCCCACACCAAAGTAATAAAAGCGCGGCAACCACACAAAACGCCTCCACGATAAAATACACCATAATAAACTACGACTAGACCAGCTCATGAGCGACATAACCCAACCAACACCCACACCAGCAAAATTAAACATAAATATATCCATAGTCCCAACCAAACTACCAAGGCCCTCGTAATACAACACCTCACATCACTCAGGATCTCACCTAAAGAAAAAACCATAACTCGGACCACCGAAACACACAACAACAACTCACACGCTATCTCTGGAAATAACGACTCATGGATCATTCACTCTATTAATTTTCTACATTATATTAATAATATCACCAAAAACAAAAGAACATGTGATGTATCTGTCATTAAACAATTTAGCGGCAGTATCAATGTGACTATATCCGCAACTTGGACACATTTTGATCTATGCAAACTCAACTAACACCTTCTCTAAAATCGCACGCGCAACATATTACTACTGACGAACGCTCAGAAACCTAAATACTAGAAATACCAGATAGATGCGACATAACAAATCACCAAATAGAGTACATAATATGAGAATCACCCATCAGTAATTCGTTTGCACCAACACTACCACACAGTAACAGACTAAAACGGCAACCAACTATAGATCACGATGCACCAACAATCTATTTCTCCAAAAGAACTATAAGAAGCATACGAGCACGAACACTTAACATCTCTCATACAAAGCATTACATTTAGATTATACAAGCACAACACAACACTAAGAGCGCAATCAATTACACTTATACCCTCTAAGTACAATGATACACACCAAACTAACACAATCCAGACTTCGAGACGATCACTAGCCAGACACACAGCACTAACATATATATAGAAATACATATACATACGAACAAATACACATACAACTAATACAAAAATTATACAATCGATAGACACAACCAATTACAATATTGATCGAGCACTGAAAGGGAACATCATCTTTGATAAAACCAACAACGCAGATGAAAAAACTACTACTCCGACTTATAATAACACGCATGTAAATAAATCTTCTCCAAAACAGTCTTACCGAAAAAACACACCAACCAACTGACCTCAGACACAGACTCACTCCTCCCACAATACATAAGCAGAATCAAAGCCCTATAGTACATAGACAACAATTTAATAACAAAACCCAAATACGCATCAAACTAACGAACTCTACCACCTATATACTCTCCAGAATTACAAACCAGCCTACCACATCCGATAAACTCGAAATCTAATTCTCAACCTGTCACATCTATCGACTCTGAAGTATTCAACGACCGACTCAAACTATTAGCGACATCAGCGTATACTACACCAGACTCTACCTACGACTATAGCGATAGACAACCAACAAACCACAAACACAACGACACACAACAAAACGAGCCACACACACACAATACAAATGAAAATAATATGATTACAAACACCAACACGCACGACTGCCAAATGCCTACACGAGAACCACTCAGTCAATATATAATCAAGTAAATCAAATCCCGTCTCAGCCACAAACACCGCAACACCCACCACGATAAACCTCAACGACACACATCACATATAAACACCACACGAACAACACAAAGACCCAAACACGCACACTACCAAGCGCCCACAACAACAGCCAACGTCACACACCGAATGGAGCCCGCACTTACTTAAGAAAATAGGTATAACGACGCCGCGACTCACGGATAAACAGGGGATAATAATATCCACGACGTCCATCGCATACGCAGCTGAGACACTTGCGCGACATATATGTGAGCAGCACGCATGCCACGTATACGAGACTCAACACAAACTATCGTCGCAATGGCACCCCGCACATCAACCACACACAAACAAACACCCACCACACAAAAGAACACAAACACCAAAAACACAACCACTACAACAAACAACCACCAACCCACCAAACAACTGCAAATCAACAAGCAGAAGCCACGACCGGCCGCAAAGACAAACCTACAACCACCGGCACACACGGAACACAACCAACAAAAACTCCATACTCGAAAAACAAACAACCACGCAAACACAACCCACCACATCACACACAACACCACAGAATACCATACGAAACCCATCCCATCGCGCACACACACCAACCACACCCACCAAATCCCGCACACCCACCAGCCACCAACACTCAGCACACACCTACACCAAATCAATCTAATCACATACTCCACCGCAACCCCACACCGAACAACAACGAACACATCACGACACCCGACCACCCCACCCCAGCGAAACCGAATGTGGACACAGAACGAGCAAACAGCACCAGGCCGGGCACGAAGTCCCCCCGCTCGTCACATAAGGCCCGAGAAGACCCCGGACTCTCTGATATCTATGCGTCTACTCTAGGTGTTCGTTAGTTTTAAAATTCATAAAACCACTTTACATATAGCTGTATTTTTTTACCTCATGGTAATAAGCTTGTATACGCTGATACCAAATATGTAAAGTGTTTTAAAAATTGATAGATTAATAAAAATAATCGAATTATCGCTTGTGGGGCTTTACGGAAAGAACCACATCTAAAATATTGATTGATGAAAGAACCAATTAATAATTTTATATTATATATATATATATATATATATAATATATATATTATACTATATATATACTTAGCTAAAACACCACTATAAACTAGACTCAAATCACAGCTCACACATCACGACATACACAACCAAAATCAACACTACCACATAAACCTAAATAGACCACACTTAATCACCACACAACCCAACACTAAAACACACACAACATAATCAAAGTACCACCACTACCTACAAACTCACCACGAACTCAACACACCATCAACAAACATCAACCAACACAAAACTAGCTCAACTAAAAATATATACTCTACCACAACCAAAAAAACCCAATAGACACCACCAACACTATATATATATACTATATATCAAACAAACCACAAACAACCATACACCACACAGCACCACAAAAAACCAACCCACCCAACAAACCCAACCAACAAATCAACACACTCACCATACCCCACTCACTATAAATAATGAAAACGTGACGCACAACTAAGATAAATACAAACACATCCCTAAAAACAAACAACTGCCCCTAGATATACCATTATAACTACCAACTTATCATATTCTCATACTCACACACAACAAACTCATTTTTGATCACCCAATATAATTACACTACAATCCCCTCTTGCATAATCAAAAACTTAGACCGACGTTGCAACTTTTCAGACACACCGCCGATGCTTATAGTATAAGGCACAAAGAATATACGCCGCCGAAAAATACCACACCTACAATACACAACATCAACAACGCACATCGCAGGTCAACTAGACAACAAGAACTCAAATACTATCACTAAACATCGAATCACACACCACACACCACTCACACGGGCACGGCACCCCACTTATTCACACAACATGAGACGAACCCACGGCGGAAACACACAATCTACAGACCACACACCTCACAACCAAACACTACGAGCATATAACAAAACAAACAACAAATCAACCTATACAAAAGAACCTATACACACTCATAACCAACACCCAACCCACAACAAACACAACCAACACACTACCGTACCAGAACACACTCATATATCATCACACTCCAACACATATCCTCACCAAACTACCCTAATAACTACATCAACTCACCACAAACGCATAACCACACTACATAACTAAATACCTCAACTCACACACACTAAAATAACTATAACGACCACACCACCACCTACACCACACATAACACTCCGGCTATACCTCACCCTCAACACCAACAACGCCCTCACTACACACGTACTCACAAACACAATCACACCCACAACTCCCCACAACATAACTACCTACTCACCTCGATAAACAAACTTATATACATAGATACCCAACACCACATCACTCAACACATTAACACCACCACACCAACAGTATCAAAAACCACCTAAACAACAATAACATAAAACACACCCGAACACCAACAACTCACTCACACAATAACCACCACACTACCAACCACCAACCAACAACCGAACGATCAAATAGCACCACAGCCAAAGAATACACCAAAAAAACTATAAATAATACTCCATAAAAATATCACTAATCACAGAACACTAAAACTCACACTACACCTAACACAAAAACACATCAACCACCCTCAACGCAACAAACAACCCAAACACCACCACACAATACACTAAGTCAACTCACACACATACCACAACCACAAAAACTAACCTACCCTCACACAACATAACATACTCACAAACCACACTAACCCGAAACAAACACCCCAACCAACTGATGGTTTCGCCACCATATATTATATTCAACTGAAAATACCGAAACCATACCTACCCCACACCCACACAATACAGACACCGCACAATCACCAGAGCCCAACCACCCACAAACTAACACCATCAACACCCCGCCATACCCATAAATAACTCAGAGACTATCAACTATATACACGAATCAAACACCTAAACACACATAACAACCACAACAACCCAACACACCACCCCCACACACATACCAACCCTACCAACCAACAAATAAACACTAAACCTCACACCCATAAAACTTATATAAAAGCATCTCACAACACTACATCCAACAAGAACCACTCAACATACAGTCACTCACACCAATACGTATTCAATTAACACCATATACACCTAATCAACAACAAAAGCATACAAGCCGAAACACCCCGACAATAAAACATAACACATCACGGCCACACCACTAAAACACCATCACTCACATAGCACCTATACATATAACAACCCCTCAACTCAACGCCAACACAAACACACAAAGCTACCCCCCACCCCGGAAACATCACCCCCTAACACTAGGCCGCTTACAGTCACAAACCACACCATGGTCAGTCACGAAACACATACAAACTGGTTAGTATCTAGAACGACAAGCTCGACCACGAGATGTAAAGCATCTATCTCAGTATAACCTACCAGGTAGAAGACAAACAAACTTCTAAAACACACATCATCTGTCAATAATTGCACTAAATCACCAAAAAGACTCTACTCTACCATACTCTAACTTAACTTTAGAGATTCAAATATGACTCATATTAACTACACACACCTATCCAGAATGACATCACACTATCTACACTTCCTCTAAACATCAATACATAGCCTCGAATCATCCTCCAGAACAGCTACACACATCACACACTCTACTAATCCACACACATTCGTGTCCACGAAACCAAAGATCAAACACGCCATAGATCCAATATCACCAACTACCCAACATCATCCCACCCACACAACCCACTACATACAAACCCACCACAATACACAATCAAACTCAACAACACAATCATCTCACACTATAACCACTAAACCAATACTATTATCCACACACAATCCCAATAAAACTAACACCACACTCACAACACAAGTCACACCACACAATAACATCACACACACTAACACAAAAAACAAACCACAATAAACTCACTATACCCACAACATACTAACATAAACCCCCCACACATACATAATACACCCCAATGCAATAACAGAACCAAACACAACTTCATAGACACCCCCTGCACAACACAAAGCCACTCACACTCCACCGAGCACATAAAGACACCACTACATAAAACATAATAACCTACAAATCAATCCAACCATCACCAATCACACATCCCACTACTCTCAATCACACCAAACCCACCCAATAATACGATCACTCCCAACTAAACACTCAACCCAAAACATAAACAATATCACCACTACACACATACTAACCAAATACACACTAACAAAACGTAAACACATAACTAAATCACACATACCCAACCACCAATACTCAAATACAACAATCAACCCACCATAACTCTACACACACCACCCCACCCACAACCATTCATACCAACCATCCAACATATAAATCAAATCAACCAAAAACAAAAATCCTCATCATAAAAACACAAACACACAACACAACCCACAAAAACAATCCACACCCAACACCACATCAAACCTCAAATAAATAAGAACAACACTCGAGCCAATACACGACTCTACTTATCAATCAACATAGCATCACCTACCAACATCACGATGACTAAACGACCCGCGAAACGCGTACCACCCCACAATAAACCACAGCCTACAACCACAAAAACCAAAATATACACATATCATCAACTTGAAACCACTCAAGAACCGTAACAAAATATAACTAAGCAATCGGCGCATTATACATTTATTTCTTCTCTTTTTCTTTTCTTTTTTTTTTTTCTTTTTGGGCTTATTTCATCGAATATATCTTTAACACATATCATCTCACCACACAAACCACATCTTAACACCAACGGCGCAGGCATCGACAGCGAGACGGCCACGGCCGGCCATTCTAACCCAAGGTAAAACAATAATAAAACAAAAGCTCGTTTATTAGAGAAAGTATAACCTTCATCTTATCTTTATCATAACTAAAAAGGACATACTAGACGACGCAAACATAAAACGAAC
>JABUQX010060479.1:55000-65000 GCA_015478945.1 Trachelipus rathkii
CACACACCACTACTCACTCATTACACACATTTACACTTTATACATCATACATTCATATTATGACACTTATATTTACACACATCACTATGACTACTTACATTTATACCCTTAATAGTAATCAACTTTACAATCATTTACTAACTTTATAACACATCTCGATACAATATACACTCTACCAAACTTTGGTCTTCCATGGGGTCAATTTTGGTACCAACCTTACTTAATTTTTTGCCATCCCTAATTTTTCGGCAGCCCTAACCCTAATTTTTCGGCCATAACCCTTTGGTCTTCCATGGTGAGTGAGAACAATTTTGAGAAAACCCAATTTAACGGTACAACCCTTTTGTTATTTCCACAGGGTATAATACTCAATTATTTTGGTCAATTATGTTAACTTTTTTGACTGTAGCTTTTTTGATATGATACTTATATTTGATGGTTCACCCAATCACTCACGTATAATAAAGAATATAATTGATGTTTCTATTATAGTTGTTCACTTAATGATTATTATATTAGTAAGTTATATTAGATATATGATAAGTGTACAGTATAGTTGAGTGAGTATATAAGTGCCAACGTGAGTTAGCTAAATGTAAGTGCTCACAATGTGAGAGTGAGCCAAAGTTGAGTAAGTGCCTCAAAGAGTGCCAAGTTGTAATTCCACATTAATTGACTCACATAAGTGTATAAGTATGCCACATATAAGTGCCATAACTTAGGTATATTTAGCTGCTCCTCATCTATCTTCTTTCAGTGCTCTCTCTTATCTTGAGGAGACATCCTTCTACCGGTCACCATGCATCTCTAAGAAATCAGCTTACCATAATATGAGGTGATCTAGAAACAATAACACACAACTTTTTATATATTTTTTTTTTCTTAATGAGATAGTAAAATAATATAACACAAGCATAAGCCATAGGAAATAATTAACACAAAAACTATAGTTAATCTAAAGAGTCATGGTGTTTATATTACTTATATAACTAATATTTGAAAGATTCCTGCTGAGGCGTATTTGGACAACTTAACTTATGTGTGCAAATGAATAAGCTATTAATAATTTAAGTAGTCTACATTCTATTCTTAAATGAAATGTGATGAACCCACCTACATGGGTTTTACCCCTTTACTCCTAAATATTATATATAATAATATATATTAATAATAAATATATATTAATATATTATATATTTATATATTAATATATATATAATATATATATATATAAATATATTATATATATAATACTAATATATATATATATATATAATTACTTGCACTAACACTCAAACTACTTATAACTACTAATATCAACTATTAAAACTTATATATAAACCACTACTTCATCTATGACACTATTATAATATAATATAATACACACCTACATGACACTTATAAGCACTTACACTCTCCATAGACACTTACATTAAACCTATACACTTTAACAACTCAACACTACCACACACTCAATATAAATACACCTATACATTCATTTAATCATACACTCTCATACACTCGATAATTTATTGTATGTACCTCAACTTTGATGCCTCAACTTTGATGCCTCAGCATTAATGCTACTCTAGTACATTGATATGTGAGCCTATCTAAACTCACTTTTGAAATAGTTCATCTTTGATGACTATCAATCTTTGATGACGTCATTCTTTGATTACACCATCTATAATTGATGATTCATCTATTGATTGAATACTCATCATTATACTTTTTGATGACGTCTAATATCAGTTTAGTATACCATCTATTAATTGGATATGATTTACATCTATTTTAGATGATAATTATCTATCTTTGATAGGCTCATTTCTACCCTACATCATAATAAGAACTAGAGTTTAAATATATCTGATGATTTTCCCTCACCTAGTTCATAAAGCTGTATACTACTCATCAAATAATAGGCTGAGCAGCTGATCAACACCGTCACTCAGCGAAGGCCTACACTGAGACCCCGCCATACCCGCAATAAAGTGAGTGCGTTCACTCCGCACCGACATATCCCCGTAATACTACCGCTAGTAGCTAGCTTACCGCATGCGCCACCCATAATCCGTGTACCTAACGCGTTCCACTGACCATCGACTCTTGACAAAGAGAGTCTCCGCTATCGCGACAAAAAGGTCGACCTCATAATTTTATCTCAGTGCTTTCATTGGCCGTAGTTAGGTACACCAGCCAGTGCGGTGCGCCCTGCCTAATGAGCCGTCTATTATATTTTCGACTCCACGAAATAAACAAATAATCTTGGATAATGGAACCATGTTGGTGCAAATTTTTGGGGTGCGGTACTACATTTACCCCCTTTCTCCCTAGTATTTTCCCATATGCACATAGAGGTTTTACTGCTCTGCAGTGTTCTATTGATGACGCTCCAATTCTCAGATCGACTTTCTCTCTCTCATAAAGTAACAAAGTACAAATAAAATTCACAGATAAAAATAAATAATTAACTCACAAAAATTGATAATATTTCATAAATGTGATTGTGTGAGCTGTGTGAATATTTGGTATTGCAATGGTTCTAAACTCAGAGTTCAATTGTTGAGTGTTCACTACTCCATAACACTAATATATGTGTGATATATTTCAACCTCTATCATTTTCACCTTAAATTATTGAGGTGACTTAAAATAATAAATTGGATACTATATTGTGAGAAGTGTTTTATAAAATAAATATTATTTATTCTATGAAATCGCATCATTATAGTACTGCAGTTAGAAATGTACAGATAAATATATCTTAGTTATCTTTATTAAATTATGTTATTTTACAGCTTATATTATTCAGAAACATAATCAGGTTTGACCTATGTATGTATATGTATTATAGTTACTCAATAATACATTTTTATTAGTTGTGTACATAATTAATTTATTTGACCACTTTATTATCTAATCGATAATATAGGTAATGTTGCTTATTATATGTAGAGAATATTATCTCTAAGTTACTCTATCTGATCAGTTATTTTTCTGAGCTAAGGGTTGTGGATCAAGGGGTTATACTATTTATAACTATAAAAACTACTGGTTTAATCCTGTATATTACATCTATATTCTAGTTGGTCATTTTATAGCTGTAAAATAATTTTCTGGACTATACGTACTTAGAATATTATATAGCTTTTAGTTTCACGGTCACATATTTTTTAGACATGTGTTTAAATAGACTGGACTCATATCATAGTGTACCGGAAATGTGATAAATAAATTTTTAATATATTCATCTGAGAGTTTCGCTCATTATCCCAATTGTGAAACAACTTCGGCATTGTGCTGTATTAATTTCGATTCTTTTCCTATTCCACTTAGCATTATCCTTAGTGCTAGGTATTACATTCTTAGCTCTCCCTATTTTGATATCTGGTAGAGCTTTCTAACTGTTAAATAATAATATATTATAAATTATACCAAATGATAAATCATAGTGAGTATGTAAATTGTACGTTTTATTATAACTTATGATCAGTTAGCTATTAGGCTAATCTCAAATAAAAATGAATGAATCAACTTAGAATCAAACAGACTCTCGGTCATTCACACCTTTTCATATATAGTCATTAATTCTCACTCTAGCAGAATCGATCATACAAGATCATATCATATATATTCATCGAAAAACGAGTCTTATACAAAACAATTCTTTACAACTATTCAATAGCAAATAACGTCGATGATACCTCTCCGTGCGAACTTATCAGATCCTTGTTATATTACCACTAATAATATATTTACAATTTTTTTTTATTTTCCTTCATCTTATCGCGCCTTTTTAATTTGACTAAATTTTTTTAAAATTGTGTATGTAAGTGCAGAATTTATATTTAAAAGAGAAACATTAACATAAGTAACATAATTGTGTCATGCACTCCAGTTAACAAGCAAGTGCTCATCAGTACAAGTCTCAGAACAAGAAGATGAGATAGTTATAATATCCGTATCATTAACATCTAAGGGCTGAATCTACTTGAGTGAATGGTGGGAAAAAACATATTAACCGCTATGTGTCGTTTTTTATGGCTTACTTGTTTTACTGCTTTAACTCATGTAGTGTGGTGTGTAGCGCAATTTTTTTTTACCGTACAATTTTGTTCGCATATAAGTCGACTTTTCGTGTTTCTAATCTTCAAATAGAATACCCTTATTAACATTACATATCCCTCCTCTCCACCACGTCTACAAATCAGTCTTAACTCTCCAAGCGAGAAATAAAGATGTGCTATCATTTAGCACCTTCCGGAAGGGAATATAAGTGTAAATGCCATTTCATTATATAAATGACGCGATGTATCTCACCTGCATAGATTCATGTAAGACTCAGTGTTCTTACTGCTTTAACATACTCATATCTGACTTTTACTACTACTACTACTACTACCTCGTGCTTACTCTCCACTTAATCTATTTATAATTCTACTTTACATACTCCACTACTATAAAAGCAAGAGTTAGATTCCCGCGCATTATCATACCAGTATATATTGATAATCGAAATGCTACTTCATCACATTATACGCACCAAAAAAAAGGTGCGGGTATTATTTCTATTTTTCGAATAGCTTGTATTTTGGTTATTTTATTTGGATCTGCTTTGTGATTACTGTAGCTTACTTCTCAGATTTAGCAACTCTAGTGTCTTTTGGATAAATGCATGTACTTTAGATAGATCTTATGATATGTCTCTACTGCTATGTTAAATGGATCTCATATATTTATTTTACTGCTTATTTAATTTCATAATTTATAAATTAAACATTACATTAACACTTAAAGCAGTATTTAAAATCTCTAGAGATTATAATATTATCTAATAATATGATAGGTTTGATGATTATATACCTAACACCTAATAGGTAGTATATATATATAATTATGATTAATGCTTTTGTTATTTATGCTTTATCTGACCTCACTTTAATCATAATTTTTACCTTTATTATGATTTGACGTTTTAACAATATTTTTAATAACTTCATTATAGTTATCAAATATATCAGTTAATGAAGGATAATTATTATCAATTTTATAAAATGATTATTAGTTTTTATTATAATAATTTATTTTATGTTTATTTGATGATTAATAATTTACTGATTTGATTTTATTTATTTATTTATTTTATGGTTATTTAATTACGTATATTATTCTTTATCAATTCTCATTATATTTTAATTATTTATTATTAATTTAATTACTCATTATATGATTGTTATTATATATGTACTTCAATTTTCGGGAAAACCTTGTTATTTGTATTGTGTGGTATATTGTGATAACGTAAGACACTTCACTCATCTCTACTACTACTCTATCTACCACTATTGCACCCATTTATTTAAACAATTTTTAGTCATCACTACCATTTATGAAAAACACGTGAGCCTCGGGATATTCGACGCTTATACACCAACATTCGCTGTCGCACCTGATAGTGAGGAACCACCTTTGATATCAATTAGTAACATTTCAAAATTTGCTCCACAGTATATGACTCACCTTCACATTCGTAACCCCAACTATGGTATATAAGAACTCTCACAAATATATTTAGAATCTGTTATTCTTGACTTGTGTTCACGTTGATCGAATTGACCCGACGTCTTGTCAGACAGACTCTGATGTACTATAAAAAATTATATCTTTAGCACGGACACATTCACGTGAATAGTGAGCATCTTTTATATCACAATACATTCCTACCTTTGAAGATAAATGGTGCACTTTTTGATTTGTTAACATCGGATGAGGGGCAACTTATGCGCTATAAGAGTTTTTACATTGTCTTTCTACTCCCAATGCCGACAGAACTATCATACATAACATCACTTACCATACTACATATCACATCACATTCGCTACACTCTATGATTCTACACAACATTTCTCTATAACTTTACACTATTACAACTACAATAATTATATACTATTACAACTCACACGATAATAAGTAAATAATAATTTACCACTATATCCAACATCATTAACAACATAATATAATATATACCCTTAATATCAAATTCAATAAATCACCAACATAGGATTATTACTATATATACAATAATAACTCTACATTACTCACAGATATGGTTCTTAACCTTCTTTAATCATAATTCAAAAATGCTACTACTGCCTGCTGATAACAATTCATACTACTACTACTACTACTACTACTAATAATAATAATAATATAATAATAATAATTAATAATTAATAAATTAATAATTAATAATAATAATAATATATAATATAATAATAATAATAATAATAATAATAATAATAACAATAATAATAATAATAATATAAGGTACCTGAACAAAATTGCTTTAACACTTGTCTAACAATATTTTAAAGAAATTAAAGTTTTTTTTCTTCTTTTAATCTTCGAGTATTTGACTTTCTTTCTGTTTCAGATTTATCTGATTTGGTTTCTTCCCTTTTTTATAATTTTATTACAGTCAGAGCGTGTGGGGGCAAAGAGTGTAAGCGGAGAAAATGACTGTTTGAACAAAACCGCCGAGTATGAATGTTGACGTATTTTCCGACAAGTATTAGGTAAGGATTTTCGATCACAGCAATAGGATGTTAGAAATTACGTGGTCTCCTCCCCGCACCTCACACCTCCAAAATGATTTATACAAGCACTGGTGCTTCGCGATAACTCTATTATAAGTTTTAATAAAATTAAAAAAACCGTCTCACACAAATCAAAATTGACGGATTCGCAGTATATTTCTCTATGAGCTCACCAAAACAGCTTTGCACTTGTTTGACCTCGCTGCTTTAACTCCAACTGCACCCTATCTAAATTTTTTGTAAAGTTTTGCCTTTTGGGATATACTTTTATCTAAATAAACATGGTTTTTTTGACAGTTTTTTTCTAACTATTTTTTTTATAATTTTGGCTTTTTCAAGGTTATATATTTCTTTAATTTTTGCCTTTTTTCGTGCTAATATCTAAAATTTATAATGTAAAGAATTTATTGCCTTTTTCTAATTATTCTAAAATTTTATATAATTTTGCAATTTTTCTTAATATTCTATATGTAAATTCTTCTATACATGTTGGCATTTTCCAAATACTCCAACAGAACTACAATGCATAGCGTTTATTGCATTTGAAAAAAGCTAAAACCTTATAATTTTTTATATTTTCAATTATTGTCGCTTATCTTTTAGTTTCTCATTGCTTCTTCTTATTCTCTATAGATAGATGGATAGATAGATAGATGATAGATAGATAGAAAGATAAGATAGACTAGATAAATAGATGATGATTGATGGTAGAATATGAATTATATCCCTTGATATAATTGAAGTTGTGCGATTATTTGATTATCTGATAGATAGATAGATCAGAAGAGTAGATTTTTATATCTATTCTACTTTCCTCTATGGGGTGTTTTTATCTATCCTATTAAGCTTATTCTTTTATAACCTTTTCTACATTCTTTTTCATTAAATATTCTTTTAGATACGTTTCGCAGAATTCGACTTCTAGTTTAAATTTGGTCAAAGGATATATTTTGATTTTTTTTTTTTATTATTTCTTTATCTTTCCAACACCTTTTGCTGTTACTAATAAAAGACCCGCAACTGACTTTGGCAGGCCATTTATCCTTTCTGAATATAGAATATACTTTGTCGATCTTCTATGATTTGCTGTCGAATTAGTTTTCCTGACTCTATCTTTAAAAAAAAAAAAAAAAAAAAAAAAAAAAAAAAAAAAAGGAATTATCTCAAAAAAATCATGTAGTGTAATTTTTCAAATAAAATATAGCAATTGTATCTCCTCTCTTATTCAACTTAACAAGGCTATTTCTTATATTTGCCACTCAATGCACTATAAATTATGATCCTTTCTTTTGGTGGTTTGTTTATTTTACACAAACGAGAAATATATTCTTTAACAGCTCACTCAGTGTGAATTATAATCTATACGCAACATAATCTGCGCCTGTCCTTCTCCCTTTCCCGCTTGTAGAAAAAGCTTCCACAAAAAAAAAATAAAATTGGCTCCGGCTAAAAATCATTAAATTCCTTAACGTTCAATTGATAAAATTGTGTTCATATCGATTAAAGTATTCCTCGACATTTACTTTACAATACTATAAATTATATGGTATCTCACTCTATTCTGATTCTTAACTCTGTTTTTTGGGGGGTGGGAGGGTTCTCTTCAATTGAAAAAATACTATCTGGTATCAAGAATAATATCAGCTATATATATGAATTATTCCAAAGTTACGGTTTATTATTAGGTATAACTCATACTTAGAGTTAATATGGTATATTGATTATAATATTATATATTAATATATATTACTTAATCACTTTAACCTATATGAACTATTAGATGCGGTCCATATATATATATATATATATATATATATACAATGTGAAACGCCTACTTTGTATTACTATATATAGATATATAGCTATATATATATATATATGCATATATATGGATATATATATATATATATACTACGAGAATAATATAGCCGTTATATATATATAGCTATACCGAATCAGGTATTTATTTTACTATACGAGGAAAAATATATCTCTATAATAGTATATTACCAGAGAATTTTCCTTGAACGATATAACACATTACTGTGTGATGTCATTAAGTTAATAACTGAGTATTTTATTTCACGAAATAACAATCTCTCTATATATACCTATTATATATTCACCCGCTACGTAGTATATATATATTATAGATACTATTCATATATTATTATAGTATATATATATAATATATATATATATATATATTATATATATATATATATATATATATATATATAGGTATATCGATATAATAAAGTGGAGAGCTTTCATATTACTGATTATTGGACAACATCGCTAGTATGTATATATATATATATATATATATATAATAATATATATATTATTAAGATATATATTTTATGATTTATATATATATATCTTTATATAGAAGAGATGACCTCCTATAAATGTATAATGGAAATATATATTATACGGTAAATTATCACGTTATATAAATGTGTGTTTTATACATTCGTCCTCATGCGTTACGAACTACGTTACTTCCTTAACTGTAATCTCGGTGACTCACCAAATTTCCTGATCCTAATTATACACAAATTACAAAAGAATATAACTTTCATTACGATTCATATTATTAATTATATTTACAATTCTTATTTTTTTTCGAATATTGTGTATGATTGAATGTGTTGACGTTCTCTAGCCTCCATATACTACCTTACGACATGCGCTGTGATAATCACTTAACAATTCTAAAGAGTCTTTCTTTTCCTTGAGATTGATATTTTAGAAATCCATCTACGTTTGCTTAAAACATTACAAAAATTTGTGCTCAAATAGCAAATTCGGCTCTAATATTATCTTACCTATTCTTCCAATTTTTATGAAAGTTGGGTAGGTAGGATATGTGTTGAACGAGTACGAAACTTCAATTCAGAGCACTTGTAGCAGCGATACACTTTTTTTATATTACTCACACTCACATTGATAAAATAATAATCACATAGATAATAATAATAATAATAATAATAATAATAATAATAATAAATAATAATAATAATATCCACATAAATAATAAACTAATAATAATGAGAAACCCCACCAATCCCAAGCAGCCAACGCAGATTTCTTTGAGGTGAACCGCCGACGGACAGTCTTGAAGAGAGGGAGATTAGGAAACAGCAGGAAAAACCGAGAGTGGCAGAGGAGTCCACGGAAGAGAAAATGGCTGGAAAGGAAGGAAGCCGGCCACTCACAAACGGAACACAACCTGGAGCTCTGCCACAGTTTCCCAAGTATTCAGTGAAACAGAACATGGAGAAAGCAGCGGCGGTCAACCCTCTGTGCTACTGAGGGGCGAATTCTTGATTAGATCTGCGCGATCTGGCGCATCTAATTGTGATCTATTACCAATTTTGAATGGCTTTAATCTA
>JABUQX010060480.1:0-22500 GCA_015478945.1 Trachelipus rathkii
GAGAACCTACACAACACTACAGACATAACAACACACAACTACCGAGTGACCGTGTGCATTTATACATTATTAACGCTATAATGCCCCACCTCTCTTACTCCTGAATAGTATTATATAATATATAATATATAAATATGATATATAATAATATATAATATATATATTACTTAATCTATATATATAATATATAATAATAATCATATTATATATAATATATACATATATAAGGTCCTAGGAGCCAAACATTTTGTGTGAATTACTGTTCGATTTTTTCTTGGAAGACCCTGTTAGGGGCCATTTAGGACGACCCACCCCTCAGACATTGTGTCAAAACAAAAAAATATACGTATATATATATATTAAATATAGTATGTATATGTGAATATTTTGAGTTGTTCGTATTATCATTTATTTATTAATTATATATATTAATATTATTAATATATATGAAATTAATATTAATATATATATATTAATATTAATATAGATATATTATAAATTATATTACAATGAATATATAAATATATTATATAATATTAATATATATAATATATATAAATATTAATTATTATTTTATTATAATATATATATTAATATAAATAGTAATTATTAATATTATTCAATATAGATAATAATAAAAAAATATAATATGTGGATATATTAATTATGGTTTACGTATGGTTACTATATATATTGGGAATACATATATTATCAATATATAAAATAATAACTAATTATATATAGTTTCTCCTTATATACGTAACCATATTATCATTACGTTTAAGGAACTAGGTTTATAAAGCATTATGTAGCGAGGTCCTCGGCCTACAGGAAGAGGGCCTATCCCTTTAATATAGTCAAAATACCCCCTATACATATATGTTAGCCTAGTTTAGGGCGGATACACTCTATGTTATTTAGTAATGTCTTATACGTACTCTTAACGTGCTATACCTTAAGTATAGGATCTATATATCTATATAGAGTAGTTTATATTATATATGGTTTAAATTTTAAATATAAAAATCATGATTACTTTGATATAATATAGTTTACCACTGTTATAAATAGGGAGATCATAAAATTTTGGTAGATCATATACGCCAAAAATTACGATTTTTACCCCTAAGTGTAAGAAAAATTAATATAACCAAATTAAATCTTCAAACACAATTATGTAATATGTAAACAATAGCTTTAAATTCATCTATTGTATTTTATTGCTTGTCACCCGCAATCTTTTCCTACATGTCTGTGTACATGATTTATTCGTCATTACGGTGCTCTTACATAATGCTATTATAATGAGTTCACAAGATAACGCTTTAGTCTTTATTATAACACTGATAATATATATTAAGTTAGATTTATATATATTATTTATTTAATTAATATTATATATTATTGTTATATATTAATATTCATGATTAATTATAATTATTATATATATGTTACTATATATATATGATATATCTTTAATCTATACATTATATCATTACTATATATATAATAATAATATACTATATAATTACTATATTCAAATATATATATATATATATATTCATTATAATAATATATATTATATAATACTATACAACTCATATAACTATATAATAAACATTATATACTAATACAATAATGATGTATAGTAGATATCATATTAGATAATAATAAGTACTAATATAATATTATATATATAGATTAATATTAACTATATATAAGGGATTGTATATATTATATAGTATATTATAATAATATTATAATATAAGTTAATGAATATATATATATATATACGATATAGTCATATAAGTATATTAATATATAATATATATATATCATATATATCTGCACTATCATTATATTATAAAGTATATAGTATTATATATATATATATATATAATAACCTAATCCTTTAAACAAACATATTGTACTAGTATTTATTACCACGTACTATCACGCAGCGCTTGGGATCCAAGCAACATATAAAGCACTTGCCACTACTGTACAGGGTTGACCAGAATAGTACACTATTTTTATGCACAATTACAATTTCTGTACTTGTATACTGTGTACTTGCAGTTTCTAAAACCAGTGTCTTGTACTTGTACTGGAGTGTAGTAGTAAAGCCACAGTCTACGTGTATTGAAAATTCAAAAGCCCTTTTGAGCACAAGAACTTCTTATCCATGATTTTCGACTTTAGCTAATATTTGCTCTATACTTATATTTTGTTATTACATATTTATGATACGTATTGATATTATTTTTTCTTATGTATTCTAAATAAATTCCATTTACGAATATGAAGTATGTCATTATAAAATATATATATAACTATATATATAATTAATATATCAGTTTCTAATTTATATTTAATATAAGTTTTCTAGTATCTACATGAAATTATATATAGATATAAATATTAATATATATATTAAATATCTATTACAAATAAGTATAGATAAATTATTATATATATAATGATATATATAATAGAATATTATATAATATATATTAATAATAATATATAATACTGTATATATATGTAATATGAGTGTAGTATAACCAAAAAAAATATAAAAATTTGTTAAATAATATAATTTTAATTAGTACTAGGATATAGCCGTTGAGGACACCACTTACAAATCAAAGAAATCTACTTCTTCATATTTTCAAGATTTTTCAAACTTCACTGATCAAGTATATACTGATAAAGGATTCTAATAAATAGGTTAAGGATGATGTATTAACATCGTAACTACTCTAAAAACTTAATTATAAAAGATTGAAATAGATAAATAGATCTTATCCAGTAAGGGATATATATAATGTTTTACTAATAAGAATCATCGTGTTTAAGTAGTTCATAGAAGTTTTAAACCCACATAAACGACCACCTCCCCCTTCCCAGCCGATAAAGAGACTGTTAAAAACTACAGAGTATTTCAGTTTACAGGTAGGTAATGTGAGAGGGGCCAAATATGAGATCATTATTCTAACAAGGTCGTTGAAGGTTAGCTTTAGATTATTCACACTTAGTTTGCGGACAAATATTTTCCAATAAATTTCGACCTGTATATGGTCGTTTCCTGAAGAGTAAAATGAGCATTATATAGCTCAAATTACGTAGCGGGATGATGCAAATGGCTCTAGTATTTCTAAATGTAAATACCTGTATTATCCCATCAGCAATACGTATGGAAAGCCTTCGTAGATTTACTTCTATGTAAATATATATATGGTGGTACATATCTAGCATGATATTACAGCACTATTTGTATTAAATTATTAGTAATTAATAAATAATAATAATATAATTAACTTGAAACAAACAAATGCATAAATAGGGTTAAATAGGGAGAGAGTTTATCTTTAAATTTTAAAAATTATATATAAACCCAATATAATTTGATTTTTATATAAAAATATATAATTACTAAAATATATATACATGTGTAAAGTTTGTTTTGTATAAATCCACATCAATTTTACCCGTATTCGAATTTTATGTCTAAACTGATATTTCCCAAGAAAGGCTTAAATCTCATATTACAATATCCTTAGGAGGCGTGTAATAATATAGCCTGATAGATTTTGATCTTAAATTTTATGCCTCAAAGTAAATTTATATCGAGAAAGTTGGTTCAATTTATAAATTCTGGGAAACCCCATTCTTCAGAAATAAATGTTTTCAGGAAATGTTCAAGTTCTTGTTATAAATTTAACATAAAGATTGAACGAAATTTCTAGTTATTTATATCCCTTGTCAAATAAGATTTCTGTTAGTCTTGTTACATTTAGTTTAAACATTTCATCCATTCGTGATTTAGCAACATAACATTTCGTACAATCATGTATTAATAACATATCATTTTATAGAGTGGATGAGATGATATTGAAAGATTGGATTCTTTGAAAGCTCTTCGTTGTGAAGGAGTATTATATTATTTAGTAGTTCCGAGGCGATTGGAGGTATAAGTAGATATCAAATAATTAGTAACCCTCAATTAATAAGGGTTATATAGGTTATAGGTTAAGTAATCATTGTTATAATAAAGTATATTTAATGGGATTTAGGTTTATTGAGTTAGTTATTGATATTAGTGAAATAATATGAAGTATATGCTGATAGTATTTGTTGCGAATACATGAGTAGCGTCTGAGTGACTGAGTGCGAGTTGGTAAGAAACAAGAGTTGCAGTTTTTAGTAATGGTTATAAATAGGATGTATGTTATATAATAGTGACTCCAATCTTTATACATAAAACAAATTGCATTGTAAGAGATAAAGGAGGTAGATAGGAGAAGAATAATATATTAATTTATGATATGTATTTTTAGATTGCTATACGGTTCTGCAACAGGCGTTATTTCGATAGGATTAAATAAAGGAGAAAGCTCATATGGGCAGGTAGTTTAAGTCATATATTGTAATGTATGGTGGTAAGTTTTACTTGAAATGGAATCAAAATTAAGTTATATTGTCTATAACGAATATCAATTGAATCGCAGGCTAAAGTTATGTAAGAATATAGTAATTAGAGTTATATCAATCTAAAAGGCTATATGGTATATTAAATATATAATATAATATATATATTATATAATATATGGTAAACATTGAGTGTATACTAAGCTATATAATACTATAGAAATATAAAATATAAATATATTATATATATATATAATATATAATTATATATTATATACTAGATATATATATACGATTATATAACTAAAATATAATAATCATCACTATTATATAATATTATTAACTAAGTGCGCGGTGGCGATCGACTCGCAGTGATAAAGATATCATATATATATAGGATGATATATATAATATATATATAATATAATAATATAATTATATATAAACTTTTGTCCACGATGACGGGTAATTTAGTACACACCAGCAAGTCAATCGGTTATATATTCGTTTCGGTACAGGTGCACTTTCCATGTCTGTATGTAATAACACCATCGATTTGGTCACACAAATTTTGTTTATAAAAGTAAAACTTTTTTAGTCCACAACTAATATTTGTTATAATTAAGGCGGATTATAAGGGATTAAACGTTGGCAATTAACAACTTTCTCCAGTGAATCTAACCATGACCAAAGTTTTGTTGTACAATTTCCTAACATTAGCTAGATTTTTCAGGTTGAGAAGCGATGATTTAGAGTCGTCAACTCATTTTTATTTTTATACGGAAACATATTCAGTAAAGAACACACCAGTTTTACTGACCCTAAGACTTAAAGCAGTTGGGCAAATGGCCCCTCTGCATGCATGGGTCCATCACACACTCTCTCTCTCCGACCCATGCCTTACTGCTTTATAGCTTTAGCTTTAAGTATTGTTTTTGAGCACCCATTTTCACGAAAATAACTTAAGAATAATAATAAAAATCTTATTAACCTAAACATAGGATACTGGAAGCCGAAGTAAAACGAACTATCGATATTACCTAATATAGCTCTAGAATGATACAGAGCCTTATAACAGTTGTAGTGTTCACCCATAATCTTCTGATCGTACGGGCCAATAACTATAGCACCTAAACTCTCCGCCACATGCTTCAAACCACCGCTTTGCGAAAAGGGGAAGGTACAATATCAGTGAGTAAGTAGTAGTAGCAACGAGTATAGTTCATAGAGGTAAGCAGATATAATGTTAGATCAGTAATGTCATAATAAATTGCATCATTGAGTAGTATAAATAGACGTAGTATCATGATTAGTATAATAAAGTAACGCTTGGTCCTCCCATCGTTGAAACTCCAAGTTAGTAGTAAAGCAAGTACTGATAAAAGAGTGAGTTAAAAGTGAGTCAAAATAGTAAGATAGGTAGATGTGTGATTGCTAGGTAGCAGTAGAGTCAGTCCATAGTAGTTATAGCAAGTAGCGAAGTAAATATAGCTTACAGTATAGGACAGCGATCAACAGTAAAGTAAAAGAAATTTAGTAGTAGTTAGTGAAGTGCGACTATAAGTAGTCTAGCAATATAGTAGTAATGCAGTAATCAATGCATAGTCATAGTGAGTAGTGAAAGTATAGAGTTAAGAAAAAGAAAGTCAGTCAGTATTGTAGGATAGCTTGAGTTAGAGACAGTAGCCAGATAGAAAAACACAGTTGTGATGTGTATATTATTAAAAATTATACACTGTAGTAAGTTACATCGTTAATAATTTATTACTCACTAAGCTTTTTGTTTTTAAACACGGACTTCCCCCTTAAATCTACTATATTGTAACATCTGTCAACATTTAATTAAAATTTCTTCACCGCGCCCCAACTTCGAGCCACTTGTGAAAGAAGCTAGATAAACTAAATCGTTAAATTCTCCGTATCAGTTGTTAGAATGACATCCCCACTGTGGTGGTCATAACCGATCGAGCAGTGATTGAGGATTGTTAGATAAAGATCCTATAAGTACAGGATGTCCCAAAAAACATAAAGCGAAAGAAGAGATGGATTCAATTCCTATGTTCTAGGTTTTTCTGGAGCCATAAGAGTTCGAGCCACAGACTGGGAATTTCGGAACCTGAAAGTTCTTCGAGAGCGGACTGGAAAACAACCAAAAAAAGTCTGGCTACAGACGCCGGGGGCGCGTGCGGACCCAGGTGGGGGAGTCTGAGTCAAGGCTAGCCGCAGCAACCGTGGAACCCGAAACGTGCAAATATTACTCTACCCCGCAGGACGCGGGACCGCTGCCCTGTCTGCCGGAAATATTTTTTAAGGACGCTATGAGTCATTTAACATTTAATTTGCCGAAGCAAGAAACTTTTCAATAAAACATATTTTACTGGAGCCCTAAAAGCTACCCAGGAAAACCCATTTCGCCAGCTACAATGGGAGACGGAAAAGAGAGAGAGGCCACCCCTACACCAACCCCTTGAGAAATACGTTTTTACTGCTTCATGCCCAGTCTAATCTAGGTTTTACGTTTTGTTACCAAGATACATTTTTGCTTATTAAGCATGGGAATTTCATATTATATATAATTATTAAAAGTAATATATATATAATTTCAAATAATATATGAGTATATTTTTTATTATATAGAGTATATATTGTAAATGCAAATGATATATGAATATATATATATATATATAATATACAAATAATAATATATAATATAGATAAATATATATATATATATATATATATATATATATATGTATTTATATACATAATGGTTATTAATTATAAACTATATTTATAAATTTAGCGCTAACTATTTTCTTTTTTTAAGTAAATTTCGAACCATTAACTTAAAAATATATTTTTTGGGGGTATTTCTTTAAAATATTCGAGTATGTGCACACATGTAAATAATCTTTACCTCCACCCACAAACATCATGGTGATCACATCATTAATAAAATATAAACATATACTTCTCCAGATATCTCATTTCGATAGTGGTTATTATTAGAAATTGAATCAGGCCTTTGCTCGTATGTGTGTAAAGATTAGCTCTGCTAAAGTACGATCTTAGATGAAAATAAGGAGTGGTAATCTTGCCTCATTTTAAAAACGTTCTACGTTGGAATAATGTTTATTACAAAAAATTTTTGTCTCCTATTCTCTATATGCCATCCTTCCATCACGAATTCATTATTATCACACTTTAAAGTTATATCAAAGTATGCAGTTTTCGTGCCCCTCATTCACAGCAGACGCTGCACATATCCTGTGGCCGATGCACGTCATCAGACTTTACATACTAGGCGATCTTAGAAGCGGTCCCTGGTATGTGGAATGGAATGTTTGTTCTCGAGAAAAAAGTTGCCGAAGTAAATTAGTACATGGTGATCAAAAGTTTTTAAATAAACCACAACCCTTGAAAGTAAGTATGACAATGCCCATAAGCTGAAGCACAATTTACGTTTTTGCTGTTAGCTCGGTAGTCCGGACTGATACCTTGACGTCAAATAATACCCCTAAATCTAGCCTTCAGCTCGGTATATTTATATAATACATAATATATATTATATTATTATATATATATATATATATATATATATATATATTAGTTAATATATATATTATAATATATATATATATATGTATATATATATATTATATAAATATTTTATATATATATAAAATATAAATAAATATTATATATATATATATATATATAATTATATATACATATATTTATATAATAATATATATATATATATATATAATATTATATATATATATTATTATATATATATATATATATATACTATATAAATATATAATATATATAATATTATTATAGATATAATATATATTATATATATATATATATAATATTCACCATTTTTTGCCATACAACATCTCAGAGTAGATAATATTTCCGCGCACTGCGTAGAATGGTAATTATTCGCCAGTGGGCGCACTTAGGTTCCACAGCTGCGCGTAGCTGTGACTCAGACCCGACGCTTGTAGCCAGACGCCAGTCCGCGGCTCCCAACTCAGATCCAGAATTTCCGATGTCTGGCTCTGACTCAGACTCCAGAACAGAGCCATACATGACCATCTTCTTCTCAAGCTATCATGTTTAATTTTGGACCTTTGTACTTTATAACTGCTATTCAAACATCCATTCAACTGTATCGGGCTCTAATAACCAATCACCGAGTCGGGATCATTCACTTGATCAGAAATTAAGATTAGTTTTATCTAGTCTTCAGTGTTCGAAGATTGGGCAGTAATGAACTTTATTAAATTTTACAATAAGTCCCGTTTGTTTAAAGCTTAGTGAAAATATAAAATGTATACGATTGAATAGAATTGAGTGATATATTTAATAATAATAAAATCACTGTGTTTCTACAACAACTACTACTACTACTACTACTTCTACTACTGCATTACTACTATTATTGCTACTACTACTACTATTACTACTACTATTACTGCTATTACTACGCTACTGCTACTACTACTACTACATGCTACTGCACGTAATTCTAGAAACTCCGTCTGTTGGGAATACCCTACTTCTAAATAGGTCCTGCTCAACTGATCATTGTGATACTACTATTACTGCTACTACTAATACTAATACTACTACTACTACTACTACCACTACAACTGTTATAAGGACTCTGTATCCATTCTAGACTATATTAAGTAAATCGATAGTATCTTTTACCTCTGGCTCCAGTATCCTGCTGTTAGGTAATAAGAATCTTTATTATTATTACTAAGGTTATTGTCCTGGGAAAATATGCTCTAACAGTACATAAGCTAAAATCAGTAAAGCATGTGGAAGGAGAGAGGTGTGAATTGGACCCAGGCCAGAGCTAAAGTTTTTGGCCCAATGCTTTAAGTCCTTTAGTTGGCGAGGTAAACTTTGTTTTTTAGTGAACTGTTTCCGGACGTAAACATAAAATGAGACTTATTATATTCAACTGAAAATTAGCTATAGTTAGAAAAATTATAGGTTAGAAACTTTTCATGGTTAGAATCTCACTGAGGGAATTTTTTAATGTCAAACGTTTATCACATCCATAATTGATATATTTGATAAAGAATAGTTTTGCGACCTAAGTTTTTATTGAAAACAAATTCGTATATTCATTGTATTTCAGGGACTAGTACAAATTCCATTACATACAGACATGAAGTGCAGCTGCTTACCGAAACAAAAAGTAATAATTTATATAATATATATATATATATATATATTATATATATTTATATATAAAATAATATATATATATACTATATATTATATATATATATATGATATATATATATATTATATATAATATATATATATATATAATATTTATATATGTAATATATGTATATTATATAATATATATATTATAATATATATATATAATATATATATATATATATAATATATATATATATATATATATAGAGGATAATTAAGTATAATATATAATATATATATATATATATATATTAAATATAATAATATTTTATATATTAATAATATATATTATATATAGATAATATATATATATATAATATATAATATATATATAAATATATTATATACTATTAAAGACAGCCATCCATTGACATGTCTGGAGTGAGCTGTTCTATGTGCCCTATTACATTCACCTTTAAAACTTAATATCCTTTCAAATATTAGATACTCTACTTATAATATTATATTACATATATAGGATTTATATATATATCGTATTATACTGGCATATTTGCCTATACCACTTTTGGTACTTGAATATAGTAAATTCAAATACATCCTAAATATTTAACAAATGAGAGGAGAAGGAAGTAAAGAGTCGATTGTTGGTGGTTTTGGATAGAGTGTTCATATAAGAATAAATATCTTATTAGTCACCGGTTCTCTTCCCCGAAGAACATCGTTCTTGGTTGTGCTTTTAGCTTCTTATGCTGTCTGCAAATTATCGAATATGTATTGCAGGAACCAAGCGTCCGATGGTAGTCTTATAAGTTGCGTACTAAGAGTATTCGATTTTGGTCGCTCGTAACCATGTACTGGGGGAGTGGTCGATAGTGGGTAGGCATTGCGCGGAATTTAAAATGGTGAATATTGTGATGATGAGAATAATAAGTATATAATCTTATAGGGGTTATAATATTAAAAATGAACAAAATAATAGGTGCTATGTAGACTTAGACGTAAATCGGTAGTATATAATATGTAGTAGGTAATGGGGGTGGAAAAAGAAAAAATAATTCTTATGTGAGGACTGCTCTTTCAAAACACCGCCATATGCACCAGCGATTGAGCACATCGGATGGTCAGTTTATTTGTTGAATGGTAATTTTTAATACTTACACGTACTTCATGGGTGTTTTGAATATATTTTTTTTATATTTTATTTATTTTTTATTTCGCGGAATTTCCCGCCTCCCCTAAGGGGAAAGGGGTGAGGTTTCGAGTGTCACACGCGTTTTCGCTTAACCGTGCAAGCCCTGCCGATGACGCGCCGAGCCGTTGAGCCGACGCAGCACCGACCGCACGCTAACTGCACCACTGGTCGAGAATCCGTTTTTTTCGGCTTTTTCGCCTATACCTCGTTTTTTTCCATAACTCACGCACCGTCATGGTCCTTTTCTAATGTGGAGACGAAATAATTTTCTGTTTATTATCACGAAACTAAGGACCTCCCACCATTGACTGACTATTCAATATCAACGGATAATGTATGTTTCATATGACGTCATACATAGAGCGAGGTTATCTATCAATTATCTGAACAAAGAATTCGACTATGGTTCTAGAATTACAATGCTCCCGAAACCATAGTCAACTGATTTTGTTAATATAATCATATGAGCTTATATAATGTGATCTCCTATTATTTGAGTACATTAATTAGCTATATTTTATGATAATAAATTATGTAGTATAATATGGTATCATATATAGTATTATAGTAGATAGATAGTATTAGTATATATATATATATAATTATACTATTATATATATAATATAGTATAGTATTGAATATGTATATAATATATAATAGTATATAATAATATATATTATATTATATGTAATAGCTAAAGATAAGTTGATGTTGTTTTTCCCCACAGTCGTAACGTCTGGTAGGCGCTCTTTATGAAGTGTAGAGCTCAGAAGTTTATTAACGCGTCATCACCACCTTTCACATACTTTGCACTTCTGTTCTCGAGGGTTCAGTAGCGGTGAGTAGGTTTCACTGATCCCCAATCCTCTATGGCTGCTCGTTATGCTCTTATCTGGAAGTTTCACAGGCTCGGCCGAACCCTTGTATCATGGACCTCTTGTAGAGAGTGTGAGTCAGACTCTTGTCTTTTATACTAGGCTATCTAAGTTAGTTATTACGCTTACCATGCGATTGCGCATATCATGTTATATGACATGCATGCGTTGACGACATCTCCATCTTCTATCTTCTGAAGCGGAATATCATCCCACCGCAAGGAATAACAGTTAAAATTGCTGATTGATGGGCCCTCTCTAAAAAAAAGGGTACTATACCAGTCACTATACCGAAACTGGATAAACTTCGAACACCTTAAAGCCTCTTAAGTGAAGTGTATGAACTTTAACAGATTCCGCCTCTTCTTGCCAGATGTCACCAATAATATATTAATCCATTTAGTCTTCATTAACAGTATATAAAGGGTTGTTATGCATAGGCAAAAAATTTTGGAAATAGCTATTATAATAATAAAACTTTAGAAAAAGTTCGCAATCTTTATTTTGATTATATATATTATAGTATAGTATAAATATATATATTATATATATATATAGTATATATTAGCCTATAGTCGCGTATCCATGAGATAACATATATTATCAGGCAAAAAGATAAGGTGAACCTAGATAAAATTTCACATACATTTGATGAGCAAGTATGAGATATATTTAATATTTGTTAGCTTCCTTTTAATCGTTTAATTTTCAGGCATTTGAAAAAAATTAATAGTGTATTTCATTGTTATGCTATTTCAAAAAGCAGAAAAGAAAGAATGTTATTATTGTTTTTTAACAGCGTGTCATAAATACCGTTTTAACTGGAGATAATTGTCAATATTTGTTTTTATATACCATCATTATATACCAAATAATTGTAAAACCTTTTTAGATAAAAAATGTTTAACTTCTAAAATACGCTGTTTCTTAAATTTTCACCCATTACGAATTTAGAACTCTAAAAGTACGATTTTTTTCCTAAAATTTCAACATTTGAAATTATTTGAAGTTGAGTTTTTAAAATTGATTTTATAACGGTATTTTCAGCCATTTTTAAAAAAATAATGTGTTTCATTTGATTATTATTGCCTATTTCCAAAAAGCCGAAAGCTGAATTTATTAATAGTTTAATGGTTTACTAAATTGACGTTTTTTAATGAATATTTTTCAATATTTGGGTTTAATGACCTAATATTTCCATTTAGTGGTGAAACCTGTTTTAATTAAAATGTGTACATTATATGTATTCTAAATCATACGCTTACTTTCTTAAAAATTTTCACAATTACAAATATAGAAACTCTTAAAAGTACGATTTTTCATAAATTCAACATTTGAAATTTTAATTTAAGGTAAATCTAAAGATATTTGATTTTAACTGGTATTTTGGATAAGGACCAGTACAAAACTAAAAACTTATATTCATGTGGAGAAGTCAATTTTCATATTAATATGCTGGAAAGAGTACAGAAATTAAATTTTTTAATTTCGTGTCCTTAAATTGACGTTTTTAATGATCAAATTTCAATATTTATGATTTTACAATATTGTACCAAATATTCATTAGTGTGAATAACCTGTTTTAATAAAATAAATTTTTAACTTCTAAAATTTTTACGCTTTTTCTTTTTACTTTTCAGATCACAAATTCTCAATAGTTTAAATTTGCCCTTTTTCCTAAAATATCAACATTGAGAATATATTCATGGCAATTTGCTTAAAATTTGAGTTTTTAACGGTATTATTCAGCATTTTTGCAAAAAATTAATTGTTTGAAGGAAATACAATTTCAAAATTGATCTGAAAATTGGGATATTTTATTAAATCTTTTTGTTCGATAGTATTCTATGCTTGACGTTTTTAATTGAAATTTCAATATTGTTATTTATATACTAAAATATTTCAATTAGTTGTGAAAACCTTGTTCTAATAAAAAAATTTTAACTTCTTAAAAATTACGGTTTTTCTCTATATTATATTTCACATTACATATTATTGTAGGAACTCATTAAAAGTACGATTTTCATAAATTTCACAACATTTGATAAATTATTTGGTAAATCTATAAAATTGAGTTTTTAACACGGTATTTTCCAGCATTTGAACAATAATTTACATGTGTTTCATGGAATATGACAATTTCAAAAGCATTTCTGAAAAGTGAATTTATTAATAGTAATATATAGATGTCTGAAATTGACGGTTTTTTTAATTACAGTAGTTATTATCAATATGTGCTATTTTATAATACAAATATTTCACCTAGTTGTGAAAACTCTGTTTTAATAAAAAAAAATATTATTACTTCTTAAAATTTACGCTTATTTTCTGATATTTCACATTTACAAATTTAGAACTCTTTAAAAAAGTTACGATTTTTCCTAAATTTCACATTTGAAATTATTTGATGGTTATCTTAAAATTAGACGTTGTTCCGTTTTTTTCAGCCATTTTGAAAAAATTTGACTAATGTAATTCATTGAAATGCAATTTCTAAAAAAGCAGAAAAAGAGAATTAATATTAATTGTATAGGTGTCTTAAATTGATTATCGTTTTTAATGAAATTTCAATACTTTGTTATTAATTATACCAAATATCTTCATTATTTGTTACAAACCTTGGTTTTAATTTTTTTTAACAAAAAAAAAAAAATTTTAACTTCCTAAAATTACGCTTTTTTCTTAAATTTCACATTTACAAATTTAGAACCTTAAATAGTTACGATTTTTCTAAATAATTACAACATTTGAGCCAATTCTGTTGATATAATCTTTTACAAATGAGTTTTTAACGGTATTTCAGCATTTGAAAAAATTAATTGTTTTCATTACCCTATTTTACTCATCTGCGTAATTTGAGTAAGTTGAATTTTTGTTATTAATAGAATTTTAAGAATTCCTTAATATTGACGTCTTTTTCAATGAAATTTTCTTCCTAGCATTATGTTTTTATATCACCAAACTATGTCCATTAGTTCTGAAAAACCTTTTTTTAATTACAAAAAATTAATTAATGTGTTTTAAATTACGCTTTTTCTTATTAAATTTTCACAAATTAAAATATTTATGAACTACTTGAGTAAAAGTACGATTTTCCGTAAATTTCAACATTTTGAATATATATTTTGTTTAATCCCTTAATAATTTGAGTTTTTTAAACCGGTTATCTTCAGCATTTGATAAAAAATACATGTGTTCATATTGAAATCTATTTCAAAAAGCAGAAAACAGTGAATTTATTAATAGATTTTAGGTGTCTTATGAAATTGACGTTTTTTAATGAAATTTCAATATTTTTGTTTTTATATATTCCTTATAATTTCATTAGCTGGCTGAATACCTAACGGTTTAATAACAAAAATTATAACTTCTTAAAATTACGCTTTTTTCTGTAAATATTTCACATTACAAACTTATAACTCTTAAAAGTACGAATTTTTTACTAAATTTCAATCATTCTTGAATTATTGGTGTAAATCTTAAATTGCAGTTTTTTAATGAAATTTTCAGCATTTGAAAAAGATAATGTGTTTTTCATTGAAATGCAATTTCACAAAGCAGAACAATCCACAGTATTATATTTGTTTTTACGTGTTTTTATGCTTTGCCGTATATTTAAGAAAAATTTTCAATATTTGTTTTATATACCCAAATTTTCAATTAGTTGTGAAAACCTAGGTTTTAATAAAAAATGTTAAAGTTGTAAAATTTACAGCTTTTTCTTAAATAAAATAAAATTTTAAAAATTATAGAACCTTAAAAAGTACGATTTGTCCTAAATTTCAAACATTTAAATTATTTTGGGTAAAATCTTAAACTTGAGTTTTTAACGGTATTTTTCAGCATTAATTGCAAAAAATAATGTGTTTCAATTGAAATTTACGCAATTTCAAAACAGCTGAAAAGTGGAATTTAATTAATAGGTTTTCAGATAATGTCTTTAAAATTGACGTTTTATTAATGAAATATTCAATTTTAAACTTAATGGATGGTATATATTCATTAGTTTGAAAAATAACCTGTTTTAATAAAAAAAATTTAAACTCTTCTTCATATTTCCTGGTGAAAGAGTTCTTCATGAACGTCGCTCACAACTCAGTGTTTGTAGGTAAAAAAATCTCAAAAGCAAACGTAACAATTGATTATTTGAGTGTTATGACAGAAACTAGAATGGCAAAGCAAGAATACAAAGAGTATGCAAAGGTGAAAATTGTATGTTTTCGAAGATGTTTTAGATGTGTAAGGATTGTAAGCAGTTTAGATATTTTGAATCATTGAAAATAGCCCACTTTTCCTCTCTCTTAATTAGAAATACAAGAGAGACCATTTGCTTAAATTTGTGCACCAGATATTTTTGATTATGCTGGACGTTTTTCGAAGGAAAAAAAACAATACATAGGGAAACATCTACACGCTAGCAGATGGGTTTTGACGTAACCTACGTAAGTTCATTATGGGAAAGTGAAAAAATGAAAGAGTGGTGAACAAAAGAGAACCTTGATGAAAACCGCTATTAGCAGATTCATAGTATGAAATGTGCTATAGAACGAAGTTATTGGAAGTCAGAAAGAATATTAGAAGAGAATTAAACCAAAAAAAAGAAGATTATGAATCAAGGTTTTTGCTGACATATCGAAAATTTTAGTTATGTATAGCACCAGAGCAAAAGATTCTTGAAAATGAAAAGTGTAGAGTCACAAAAAAAAGTAAGCCAAAAATCTATATAGAATACAAACAAACATTGCAACCTAGTTTGGCTTCAGATTTATTTATTAAATATTAATAAATACTTATTTAAAATTTAATGTTTGTAAGCAACAAAATTTTGTGGATTTTGTTTTTGAAAAACGGAATAAATTTTCAAATGAAAGCTGTTTTGAATGTTAAATATAACGTTTCATCTTCAGTCAGGAACCAGTTTAGAGTGTTGATTCACTCTGGAATTGCAGAAGTGTTGGACTTCTAATTTTCAGGAACACATTGTTGCGATTATACTTTTTTTTGACTAGTTTGCATATTTGTCAACAACCAAGGCCAGAATGTAGTTATATTCAAGTCAGTAAGACAACAATAGACCAAGCCCAAAATTCCGTCAGAGCGAGTGTATCAAAGTTTAGTTTGAGGAGTATAGGGAAGCAAACTGACGCCGAACTTGTCACGAAAGGGGGTGAGGGCGTGTTAATTGCAATTCGTGTAGACGTGTCATAAAACAACTCACATGCGTTGATGAACTGCGTCATCAACGAACGATCGTGTGTGCGCCAGCCTACGGCTCACACAAGTGTATGTGAATATACAAGCGGCTAAAATAAAATAGGGGTGTGGTTGAATAATAATAACTGATAATAATAATAATAATAATAAATAAAATAATAATAATAATAATTAATAATAAATAATAATGAATAATAATAATAATAAAATAATAATAATAATTCTAAAAATAATAATAATAATAACGAAAGGGGGTGAGGGGCGTATATGCATTGCTGAGACGTGTATAAACAAACTCACATGCGTTTGATGAACTGCGTCATCAACGAAACGCTCGTGTGCGCACCTACGGCTCGCACAAGTGTATGTGAATATACAATGTCGGGTTAGGGGCAATGGAGCGTAGGGTGAATAATAATAATAATAATAATAATAATAAATAATAATTAAAATAATAATAATCAATAATAATTAAATAACATAATTAATAATAATTAATTAATAACGAAAGGGGGTTGAGGGGTGTGTATATGCAATTGTGTAGACGTGTATAAAACAACTCACATGCATTGATGACTGCGTCATCAACGAAACGCTCGTGTGCTGCCAACCTTACGGTTTCGCACAAGTGTGTAATATACCAAAGCGGGTTAGGATAGGGGGAGAGTTGAGGTGGATATAATACATAATAATAATAATAATAATAATAATAATTAATTAATAATAATAATAATAATAATATAATCAATAATTAATAACAACAAAGGGGATGAACAGTCGTGGTAGTTGTAGTAGTAATGCTAGTTAGTAGTAGTAGTAGTAGTTAGTATTAATAGTATTAGTAATGTGATCGATAGTAGTAGTTAGTAGTAGGAGTAGTAGTAATAGTAGTCAGTTGTAGTAATATTATATATATATATATATATATATATATATATATATATATATATATATATATATATATATATATATATATACTACTATATATTATATATATAATATATATATATATAGTAATAATATATATATATTATATTAAATACAATACGACCTTTCTTACAATTTACAAAACCCATGCCGCGATTTAGAGCCTAAGGCGAAGGCCTTATCTACAAAAATATCCGAGGAAAGGTAAGCTTTTAAGCCCTTTTTCTTCAAGGCTCATTAGCGATAATCTACCTTGAAGTCAAAAGGCAAAATTGACCATCTTCCATTTATTTCGTATATATAAGTTAAAATGCCCATGGAACGAACTTCGAACTCTAATAAGGGAAAAAATTATTTATAAATATTATTTCTCCTATAGGACTTTAGGCCGCTTCAACGCCTAGGCTCAAACAAACGACTAATGGCTTAGGCAATGGAGGGCAAAAAAAGGAAGGAGGTTCGTATCCTATCTTCTTCCTTTTTTTACTTTTATAGAGAAGGGTGAACAGAGAAATGAGGGATTGGGAAAGACTCCCTCTTCGATTACGAGTCATAACTGATATGACAACCCTAGTGCAAGTAAGCAAACGGATGATGTGATTGGTCCATGCTGGTCTGATTTGTGGATCGACTGATGTGATTGGTCCATGCGGGACTGTTTTGTGGATCGACCTTCAAGCGCTTTGCGAGGATAGGCGATTCGATGTTACTGACGATAAGTGCTCCGGACGACCGTCAACAAACACAACGACGAAAACCATACCAATAGTTCAAGAGGCTATCCTTGCAGACTGTAGGCGAACTATCCACGATGTTTGTGAGATAGTAGGACAGTCATACGGGACTGTTCAGCACATAAACAAGGATAATAAGTAACTCTAATAGAAAACTAATTAAATATACATGTAACGAAAAAGCAACAAGATAATGATTGTTACCATAAAAAAAAAGCTCAGGAAAGAACTTAGGGTAGTGTCATACACATACATAGGCTTAAAATAACTAACGAATGTATGTGAAAAAAAAGGGGGGCCACCCCTAAGGGTTAACCCTTTTTTTCAAAACGTATTATAAAAAATCCCAGCGAAGGCTGCGTTCATTAAAAAATAATGTCGGTTGACAAATGTGACAAAATCTAACCACCAACATCCTAAAAAAACACCATAGGTAGCTGATATTAAAAAAATATATGACCTGTATTGACAGACGACTTGAAGGGTATGGAGTATGGTGGTGTTTGGATATTCGGAGATCATTTTTGCGTTAAGTTGCTAACTGAGTGTGGATATGTTTGATAATTAATGGGCGTGTCAGGGGGCGGAGGGGGAAGAGTGTTGTGTATGTTAGAATATTATGTAGCTGGTGTAACCTTTTCATTCTTGATGTGGGGGTTTTGTAATGTTTGGTATAGGGGGTAGTCTGTTGAGAGTGATTTGCTATAAAATTGGCAGCCTATCATATCAAGATGGGCCTCTATAGGAAGAATTTTTGCTTCTGCTTGTAAATGGTGAATGGGTGTAGAAGAGAGGCAGTCTGTCATTATTCTAAGATCTTTGTTTGAGCCATCTCTAGTTTTAAGAAGTTGAACTGTGTTATTGTGGCAGCCCAGGCGGGCGATGCAAAGTTTAGGATAGGACGGAGATATTGTCTGTATACTACTTTGACTTGTGAGGGACTCCTTTTTTTGGTTAAAATATGTTATGGTTATTGTTTTCATCGCATTCAATTTATATGTAGCCCTAAAGGTAATGTTGTCTATGTGGAGGGTGAATGTCATGTGTGTATCGAAAATTATTCCAAGGATGGTGTTTTTTTTTTATTAAAATGGGAGTCTGTTGTTTTGAAAGGAAAACTGTTGGATGAGTGTTTGACTCTTTTCTGTCAGGTGTGAGCAATGTGATAAAAGATTTTAGGGGAGATGTGGACATTCTGTTTGGAGAGTCATTTGGAGAGGCATTTCAATGATTTTTTCCATAGCAAATATAGTACTGATTTTCCCTTCAAGAGTGAAGTAAGAAAGAAAAAAACTTCATGAACTCAAATCTAAATTGACAGCACAGAGAAACATGCTTCCAAACCAAAAGATCAATCGAAGACTCCAACAATTGTGTCTTTTCAATTGTGTCATAAAATAGCCAGAAAATGCAAGACATTTTCGGATGGAGAGTATATAAAGAGAGATTTTAGTGGATATCGCAGATTCTTTATTCGAAAATTTTAGAAATAAAGATGAGGTAAATAAAGCTTTCAAAGACCTACAACTCTCACGTAATACAGTTATGAGACGTATCGAATTCATGAGTCATAATGTAAATCAACAGCTTTTAAAAGATATTGATCAATGGATCTCATTTTCTTTACAGTTGTATGAATCAACCTATGTCAGTGACATGAGCGTAGGCAGGGGGGCAGGGGGGGTACTTGCCCCTCTAAATCTTGGAGAAATAAAAAATTGACCTTATATGCTTGCCAGACGACGTTTTTAAGAGTTTATTAGTAGAAAAACTGAAAAGATATATCAATCGATAGATAATGAAGGAGTAATTACTAATTACTAACGTATTATAAACATACATTATTTCTATAGTTTTAATGTGTTTTCGTTTTCATATTGGCTTGAACTGTGTGTGCTTTTATACAGTAGCTTCTCGCTAGAACTCTCAGTAGTCGATAGCATTTGGCAGCCGCCAAAGCTGCTTTATTATTATATATTTCACTATAATATATAATATATATATATATATATATTATATAATATATATATATATATATATATATATATAATATATATATATATATAATATATATCAACCTTTGCCCCCCCTAAATGAAATCCTGTCTACGCCCATGGTCAGTGATATCGCTCAGTTGCTGATTTTTATCAGAATGGTAAATGAAGATTTTAATTTTAAAGAAGAATTGTTAGATATGATTTCATTGAAAGGAAGAACTAGAGGTGTTGATATTTTTAAGGATTCAAAGAGCATGTTGATAGGATTTAGTTACCACTAAGAAAACTTTTGTCAATTACCACAGGCGCAGCTCCTCCGATGACTGGTGCATTCAATGGATTCATAGCTTTATGTAAGAAAATAAAAACTTTCCAAACTTTTTAAGTTAAAATTACATCATTCATCAACAAGTTTTATCCAGCAAGAGACTTAATAAGAAAGATGTCATGGATATTACTTTTAAAATAGTCAATTCCATCAGAGGTAGATCCCTGCAAAGTCGCCTCTTTAAATTACAGTTGGAAGAGAGTGACCAAGATTTGCTTCTGCACACAGATGTTGGGTAACTTAGAAATAAAGTTTTGCAATGATTTCGCGACTCGTTTTTTGATATCATTAGTTTTCTTGATGAAAGAAATGAAGACTATCATCAATTGCTGAATCCAGAATGGCTTTGTAATTTGGCATTTTTGACAGATTTTACGGGAACACTATAAGTTCACTGAACTTGGAATTACAGGGAAAAAAAAAATGAATTGGTAATATGATGAGTAGCGTTGCTGCTTTAAGGAATCAAGTAATGACCACGATCAGGGATTTGGAAAACTAGCAATATGATAGATTTTCAAACATTCAAAAACTCTTACACAAACATTCACATTCATTTTCAACTCGGAAAAATATGTTGCAGAAATCCTTGCTGTTTTTCATGACTTTGAAATCAGATTTAACAAATAAGGAGTTTTACCATAGACTTTAAGGAAAAGAATGTTCTTATTCCCCGCCCTTAAACCAATATAAAATCTAATACGAGCATGTATTAGAACATTAAAAAATATTTTGATTTAATCGAATCATCTTCAATATTGGTGACGTAATTTCTGTAATGCAATAAATTGTTCAAACAGAATTTTATTAAATAAATATACTGTAAACAATCAACTAAAATTAAATTTAGATCTCAGTTAAAGATATAATTGATAAAAGGATTGAATAAAAACCATTTTACTACTGTGAATAACATGATATAATCAGGTAAATAATGAACTGCATCGTTAGGTGAGAGCCAAACATTTTTTGATGAGGAACAGAGGCGCAACCTACTTCAGACTGTCATTTTTGACAAAAGAAATATGACCTTCAATTAACAAGGGTCGTAAAGTTTGAAAGTTTTGAATCTTTTCGCTGTTAACGAAAAAATTCCAAAATGTGTAACCACATTATTTTTACAACTTGTATTCCATATTTCCTTCAAAACTAATCTAAAAAATTATAAACTTTCCAACAAAAGGATAACGACTTGAAACAAAATGAGAATCTATATATATTATTATATATATATATATATAGTATATATATATATATATATATATATATATATATTATATATATATAATATATATTATAGATAAAGACTTAAACATATATAGATATTATATATATAATAATTTTACATTAGCCACCACTCATGGGCCAATCCTTTTCAAAGAGAGGAGGGGCGGAAAATAAAACATGGAAAAACCACCCAATTCAGCCTAACGCCAAATCTCTCAGGTGAGCGCAGACGTGGGCTTAAAGAGAGGAAGATTAAATATAGCTGGAAAAACAGAAAGAAGGCAAGAGTTCCACAGAACAGAATAGCTGAAAGAAAAGCACCACACGAAACAAGTCTTGGGGTTTCCCAATACTCACG
>JABUQX010060480.1:25000-42500 GCA_015478945.1 Trachelipus rathkii
ATTTTTAATTTTATTTGAATTAATTCCTCAGTCTAGTATTGCAATTTGAAAAACAAATAAAATCCCTACATACTTTTATTTGTCTCTCATTATTTCCAATATATTCTACTTCTTGCTATTGCTTTGCTTCCCCTATATTTACATTCATAGTGCCTTCTTGATATGAACTTAATAATGTACATTACATCATTCAACATTTCTAATCATCACCTGTGTACTAGTATACTGTTATTCACCTGGCCTCTTGATTCCCCTTGCCCGCCTATTGTAGACAATGGTTTATGTTGACTTCCTTTTTCGTTTTTATGACCTGACGAGAAATTCAATTTCCTCCTCTTGCTGTTTTTATATGATCTGTCATGGTCAGAAGAAAGTACTGCTTCCAATTTACATCTCTCAGAGCATATGGTTTACCGTGTATATACTCAATTTCGACCTCTCTACGTTTTTTTTTTTTTTTTTTTTTTTTTTATGGCAGTTTACCCGTACTCCCGAGATATGTAACAAGGACCGACTTAACATGAAGTGTTTCTTCAGATTTTCCACTGTTTTCTCGTTGAAAGCTTTTTCAGGATTTGTTGTGATAAAAGGGATGATTTCACATGTATCTTAATCCAACCTATTGAATGGTCTCCCACTTCTCTTCAAATCACGCATTGTCTTGAAAAGGTAAACTTGGAATTCTGTTTTGTGGATGTATAAAACTTTCCTTGACCTAGCTTCCAACTCAGTAAGACCATTATCCCACACCTCTTTAGAAGTGAAAGCGAAAAACCTCCTACACAAATGCTGTAACAATGTGCTGAATAAGAGGCAAAAAGCACATTCTTTTTTATGTATTTGTATCTCACAAACTCTAAGAATTGAAAGTTTATGTGTGAAGGCAGATTATCACCAATTAGTACTACTGGATGATTGGAAGACAAAGACTTTGCATACCTCAAGAATATTTCCTTGAACCAGTCAACAAATACTTCAGAGTCAAGCCAGCCTAATGATATTTTATTATGCCTCGTACCTTTGGGGTCCATCTGCAATCCAGGAATCATGAAGCCTCTCTGCCTTATAAACCACATAGGGGTTGAGGCATTCTCCATCAGCTGTAATAGCAAACATTATTAAGATTGATGTTTTTGAGACACATGATTTTTTCAGTATACTTCAACCCTCTATGGAATATTTGCAATTGTCCTTTAAGATCATCAGAGATTTGGTTCGTCATGGTTTATAATATGAGTTGGTGGTACATTGTTCAATGTAGATTTTAGTCTGTCAAAAAGTCCCTAATAACAATAGTTTTTAAACCAGCTCTCTGGCGAGATATACCGTAAAATGGGGTGATTCAGAACACATTTATTTAGAATGCCACCCCATAAATGTAGAATTTATGCTCATATTAAATTGAAACCTATCTGAACAGGTAGCAGAATTCATAATGAATTAATTTTTTTTTTTTTTAAATCTTTTAAATTTTGCTACTAAAAATATTTTATTTTTTCAGATTCATAAAATTGTAATTTTTTAACAAAATATACATATAATGCTAGTAATAATATATATATATATATATATATATATATATATATAATATATATTATATATATATATATATATATATATTATATATATATATTATAGTATATATATATATATATATATATATATATTATAAATATATATATATATATATATATATATATATATATATATATATATATATATATATATATATATATATATATATATATATATATATATATTATATATATATTGGATGTACCGATACCAAGAAAAGAGGCCGAAACCGATACTCTATTTTTTTAGGGCCGATACTGATACCCGATACGATACTTTAATAATATCAATAAATAACAAGCAGTAATAAGATAGAACAATTGTGCACTGCTAGGCAACTCAAGATTGCAATTCCCTGTACAAACAGTACTTTAGTCATTTATATTTCATATTTGGTTGTGCCCACCGTATAATTTTATTTTATAAATTAAATATGTACCTTTTAAGTATTAGAATAAGTGAAATATAATATTAATAACTTTTTTATGTTTGTGTTTTTTAAAAAATATTCATTTCCATTTTCAGTAAGTATAACAAAGTTTAGATACTAGCTTTTATGTTTTAAACATGATTACAATTTAACAAGTAGATTCTTTAACTAGCTAAAATATAAAGAATAAAAATATGAAAGAAGAGACCTCCTATTATCAGCCGAAAAATTAAATATAAATAAAACTTCTATTACTCAAACACGACATAATAAAATACTCCTTTAAGAATAGATATCATTCAAAACTCAAATTCAAAAATTCACAGAATTGTGATGCAAAAAATTAAGCTTTCACTAGTATCTGGCGAGAGACTGGTCCTCCCTTTTTGGGTGTTTACATTCACTACAACTATAATACGCTCTCTTCTCAGACTTGATGAAGGAAGGTGCCTGATAATTATTTGCCGCAAGCATGATAATAAATTGAAAACCTGGCCCATTTTCATGCCACGCATGAAAGGATTCTCTTTTGTAGGCAGCTATCTAATGTTTTCGTAGAGCCTCATCTTTTCTTTCACAGATTGCAAATTTGAATTATCTTTGCTCCTTGATGACTGTCTCTTCAGTTTTACGATGAGGTTCCTGGTGTGATTCCTTTGAAGTGAATGATAGGTCAATGCAATTTCGGCATGAACTTATCAAAGTGCCTAACATATCCAAATCCTCATCTTCAGTAGGTTTTTTTGCTGAAAGCACCATCGTCACTATCAGTGCCGTTGCCAGGGGGTTGCAGATAAGGCGGCTTCACTTCTCTGTCTCTTTTTTTTTTTTTGTTTTTTTTTGTCAAGCGAGCAAGCTCCTCGGTTATGCTATTTTTAATGCATTCTAGAAGTGGTTCAACGTCGGAGATGACATTCTTGTGAGGTTTCAGCTAGACTTAAGGAATTCTTATTAGAACCTTTAATTTATTTATTTTTTTACAGTTGTCACCGCCGCTTCACAGGTCAGGAAACCTCTAATTATTCAAGGAGTGGGTGTTGACGCCTCAAAAATCCATCTAACGCAAATTCGCAGATGAGCACAGACCCGGGCTTTAAAGTGAGGGAGATTTAAATTGAGTAGGAAACACAGAAGATGGAGAGAATTCCACAGAACGAGGTGGCAGGAAAGAAGAAGCACCGCAGCGAACGCAGTCTGGAGTTACTAAAATCAACACAAAACTCATGTGCCGACACAGCACCTTGTGCTACGAGGGCGTTCGTCAAGGTAGTGGTAACGCGAGTGGAAATAGTTCCTCGAGCACGTCTGCTCTTACAGTACTAATAGAAAGGGATAAAGCACGCAACAATCGCGCCGCAAATATAAGGGTCAAAGGAACTATGAAAGTTTACAGACAGTTTATAGTCTTTTTGGGCCTTTGACTCGACCCTATCCAAAAGCGATGAAACAGAGCCCCCGCCCCCACAGATATTGAGAGCAGTACTCATACAAGGGCGGATGGAGGACCCTTGTATAGGTGGAGTAACTGAGCAGAAGGAAAAAAGTCTCCGCACTCTTAACAGAACTCCAGTTTTCTTTGAGGCCGGCGCTATGCAACCACTGTATTTGAGGTTTTCAAAACATTTTTTTGTTTATGTTAGGCCAAGGATGTTTATATGTCAACAGGAGATGACGAGAGAACCGTCGAAAGGATAGAAAATTTAATTGTCTTTTTGGAGAAGGAGATTTTGTAAAAGTTGGGTTTTTAAAAGAATTAAATTTCACAAAAGTTGAGACGACCCACCCGGACATTCTATCCAGATCAGCGAGAATAGAATCGGAAAGATTAAGACGAGAGGCAATTCTGAAGTAAAAGAAGGGAGTAGAATTTGATATTGAGTTAAGATGAGGGCAAGTCATCGACAAATATGAGTGGATAGCAGTTAGATGTGCAAGGTGAGAAGATCATTGATGCAAAGCAGGAATAAAGGTAGGAGATAAAACAGAACCCTGAGGACACCACTATTGACAGAAAAAGGAAGAAGTCGCCCAATCAACAACAGCCAACATTGAGCCAATTTGAAAAGAAAAGCTAGACATAAGTAAAGCAAAGAGAAGAAGGAAACCCAAAGGAGGGAGCTTGGAGGCAGCGACGCGTGCCATACCCGGTCAAATCTTCTGGATATTGTCAAGCAGCCACCACACAATCTTCCCGGTAGTTCAATAAGGGCGGAAAACCATAAATCTGTTTAAAAGGAAAGTATATCATCGCCAGTAGATCTAGAGCACCGAAAGCCGTACTGGTAATCAGAAAGAAGGGAAAGAGATTCCAGATGAATCTAAGAAGTGAGAGTTGAGAAAAGTTTCAAAGATCTTAGAAAAGGTTCCAAAAGTGAGAGCTATAGGCGATAGTTAAAAGGATCAAAGCGAGCATCCATTTTTTCGGAATAGGTTGGACATGATGCGCGCTTCCAACCTGAGGGAAAGTGTTAGGTTCTAGGCATAGAGAATATAGTTGAACGAGGGGTGGGGTAGCACGGCATAATACCTTCCTCAAAACTCGGAGGAGGAATGCCATCCGGGCCACCTGCCCTCCCCCCAACGTTCATAGATTTCAAGAGCTCATGCACCCGATTTTTCAAATGAAAGACAAGGAAGATGCGGGACATCTATGAAGAGGAGAAGGAGGAGGAAGAGGAATACCAGAATCGTCCAGGGTTGATTGAGGAAAATAGGAGGCCAAGAGATGATTGGCCTTTCAGTTGGGAATTACAAACAGAATCATCAGAGCGAATAAGAGGAGGAAAGGAATAATTTATAGAAGTTGTTAGAGATCTTTTTTGGCAAGAGGCCAGAGAGATTGTCAGTAGGAGAACCAAGGAGGTCAGCCGCATTTTGTTTAATGAAAGTCCGCTTGCTGCAGTCCGAAATGAGTATCCTGCCAACGTTTTATGCTAATAAAATTGGGCAAGAAGTGATAGGAGAACGAGAATTTTCCCACACCGATAGGCATTGTCTCTAGCCTGAATGGCCAGGGAACAAGCCCGATCGAACCAACGATGGATTTTGAGGAGAAAAAGATTTAGTCAAGAAGGAATGAACCTGCTCATTGCTGCTACTTTTAACAGTTTCCGCACTTTATCGGCAGAATCTGAAGCGTCTTAAGAGTCAACGCAGTCATTCCAATATAGTTAGCGTAGAAGCAACGCATCGGCCCGATCAAATGCCAGAAAAACCGCATAGGGATGGAGATGTTGGAGAGAAAGTATTAAAATTAAGTGAAATAATATAGGTTGTGGTCAGATTTACCAATGGAAGCGAAGGTGGTGTATTTATAGAGAAGGACTAGTGGTGAAACATAGTCAATGTGTTCATAATAGGGTATCGACGGATAGGTTGTATGGTATTTATAGGCCCAGATCGTTGAGAATACTGAATGATTCGGCTTCTCCCACTTTAATCAGTAGAGAGGAACCCAACAATTGAGTTTTGTGTACATTGAATCCCCTAAATAGAAGGACCTCAGTATTTTGGATGAGAAATATAACAGTCCTGTGAGAAGTAGTAAGGTAAATCAAAAGGCAGAAAATCTGTTCTGTTTTAGGAGACATGTAGGCAGAAGCATAAGAAATATTGTAATAGAAGGAAGAAAGATTTTAAGCCACAGACAATCGAAGTTAGGGATTCGAGATTCTCCGAGACGTGTTATAGAATGTGTTTGTGGGGTTTGTTGATGTTTAGATAGGCACATACTCCACCCTTAAAACGAATTATAAAATAAGTATAGTTGGATATTTAAACGAGTTGAAGGATGAATTCTTAGCCATCTGGGTGATGCAGACAAGAAGCAATAAATTAAGGTTTTAAAGAGTTAGAGAGGTAAGTATTCATGGATGCAGAACCGTTATAGTGCAAAGACATTGATGTTGGTAAAGTTCAAAGAAAGCCACGCCTGTGCAAATCTTGCTAAATCAATAACACGCAACACGGATCTCCAATCAGCAGCAGCAAAAGAAACAAATAGGACGAAAAATACAAAGGAGCAATGAGGAAAATTTATTCGTACGCTAAAACCTAAATTTTAAAAAGATAAAAACCCTATTTACAGCAAATATCTATAAATATGAATAATCCAGAAAGTTTTAAAGACACTCACGCACTCACACGAAATTGCGTACAAAAGAAAAAAAATACTAATGATCCAACTAAAAAAGTATATAAATCTGTATAAATTATAATAATGACTTTCCAAATAGGTAAATTTTATGCTAAAGCCAAGTTGGAGAAACGCTAAAAATCTAAGTTAAAAAAGAAATCGAGGAAAAAAAAAAAACATAAATTGGTACTAGCTATCTATATCAAAAACTAGATTTATTATTGAATCTAAAAGTTTCCTCCATAATTTTTCACGTCGCAAAAAGTAAAGAAAGTATTCGGCTAAGTATCGCCATTTTAACCGATACCGCTACATCACAAAATGGCGCGATACTAACCGATACCGATACCGATACTATCGGTACATCCTATATATATAATACTATATCTTTCTTTTTTCTTCTTCATTTCCTCTTTTCCCCAAGACGGGGTAAGGTGCGTGTCATGCAATCGAAAAGAAAAGCAGTAGAAGAATATGACAAAAAAGTCGACCAAGGAATGCCCAGCCCCTTACCGCCCCGATCTGTACCAGCAATAATTAAGTGAGAACTCGTTCACAAGACGCAGAAATCCACCCTAGAGGCTTCATATATATGATATTATATATATATATATATAATATATATATATTATATATATTATATATATATATAGTATATATTATCTATAATATATATATATATATATATATAATAGTATAAATATATATTATATATTAATAATACAGGCTGTAAAAAATAGACAAAACTTTTAGAAATTAGAAGAATCCTTTAGAGGAAATAAATAGAAGTTTTAATTTTTTTTTTTTTTTTTTTTTTTTTTTTTTTTTTTTTCGCGAATTTATAGGGGTGCAAGTGACTTTGAAATTTCTTGGTGAATCGTATAGGCAGTGCAAGACCATTCAGCCTGGTTTGTGATGTTGTATTTCTCAGTAGTTTTAATTCTTCTAAAGTCGAAAAGTTCTCTCGGGTGTTGCAGCTGATACTGGTATGGTTCAAGGATAAAGGATTTTTAACACAGCCCAACCTTTTGAAAAATATGTTTTTTTAACTTGTACTTATTGCGTGTAGATAGGGCATCCATTGCAGTCTTATATGGCAGATTTTTGGTATTTTGGCATTCCCTAAATAATTGAACTCTGCCATTACCTTCGAAGGAGGTTGGTTGAGATTTGCAGCATACGCTTCTAAAATAACTCTCAAATCCCTTTCCTCCTCATTGGACATTGGAAGGGAATTTGATGATGGAAATTGTACTTGAAATCCTTTAAATATATCAGTGTTTCGTAAGAATCTATGTTCAAATTCAGATATTAAACGTTCAATGAACGGAATATAGATAGTGACACGATAGTAATCTTTAGACTCAAGAATGGATGGATTTGAACGATATATTTTTATTTTTTTTTAATTTTTGTTATTCTTGGAATATTCCTAACAACTCCGTTTTTCGCATAGTTTTAGCTTCTTGAAAGATCTTGCGAAAGTTATTGTTAGCATCATTGCGCAGACCTTGTAGTTCTCTCTGTGTAGCAGTACCCATATTTAAAGAAGATTTAAGATTGGTGTTTACTTTTTGTAAGTGCTTACTAAGTGGTAGTACAACTCCGAATACTTCACGTATGACAAGTAAGGAAAGCAAAAAATGTGGATGTAATATAGCACGGTTTAGCAGTGCTGAATCTCGAGAAGCATGTGTCTATGCAGTTTTCAATTAAATCCAAAGGGTCTAATACAGATATTAAAAGTTCTAAGAAATCGCTCACAGAATGGTATCTTTATATCCAGCGTGTTGCACAGTGTCTTTTCAAAGTTTTAACTTTCGTTGAGAATTCTGAATTTTGGATTCTTTAAACAAAATGACTTTCTTTTTGGTAAACTAAAAAAATCATGTGCTTTTGCAATGACTCCAATGTAGCATCGAATTCCTACGATTTCACAAGACTTGGTCAATTAAATTCAGTGAATGAGACAATGAGTGCAAACTGAAAGTGGATGAATCCTAAAAGCGTGTACTTGTACTCGGTTGAAGGCACCTGGCATGGCTGCAGCTCCACCATATCCTTGATCCCGAAGATACGCTGCATCAATGCCAAACAATCCAAAACTTTCAATAATTGTATCAACTAGTCCTGTTCCTGTTAAACCACACGTATTAACAAAATTTAGATAAACTTCACATAGTTTTAGTGTCTCAGTATTAACCTATCTAGGGCAAATGGAAACTTGCTGAACGCCAGAGATATCCGAAGTTTCATCTAAGAGAACTGCAAAACATTTAGCCTTGTTAACAGTGTCAAAAACTTGCTTCAACAAAGTAGCATTGCAGGCCTCTATCATGGAATTATGAATTTGTGGACTAAGATATTTATAACCCTCTCCCTCTAAAGAATTCTGCAGATTTACATTACCTTTTGTTTTATACCGTAGTATTGCTTGAATGTTTCCTTAATTATTCTTGGGTTTTTCTGACATAGATATTTTACCTGAATCTCAATGGCCAGGAGGAGCCAATTCTTGCCGACCACTTTCTAATACTGTTTAAATTATTGGAACGAGTCGTTTCTGTTCTCCAATACTTGTTGCTGTCTTTCTTTAATTATTCTATTTTGAATTGACAGTTCAGGCCTTTCCCATGCTTGCTCAAAACTCTCGGCGTCAGCAACACAATCCATATGGTATTTTAACGAAGCATGGAGCGTAAATTTTTGAATTGCTTTTTTCCAATTGGAGATACATTTCTTAAGGAAACTCCAAGGTCCTGTGAATTGACATCAGCATTTCCTCTAGAAAATAATATACAATATTTACAGTATGTACTATTCTCCATCACCGAATATAATTACCAAGGAAAGCCTTTCAGCCAATGATACTGATAGCGAAACACATACGTACTCCTTTCTTCACATTTCTGAAGAGTGTACTTCTTTGTACGTGTTCTGTACAAGGAAAGGTAAAATCTTCAGTTGTTTTCACGGTGGATTGTCTAAAATTTTTCCGTATTTTTACCAAAGAAAAAAAAACAAAAAAAAAAAAGTTATTTGGGAGCGATTCCTGGTTTACGTACAAGCTTTTTTCAGGGCCTGGATTCATTCTTCACAGACGTGGAAGCTTCTGGCATACACGAAAAGTATGAAAAGTTCTGTACTTTTAAGACGAAACACTAGACAATTTCCTGCAGTTTTATTTCTTCTATTAAAATTTTGGAAATGGGTAAAGCTACTAACAGATAACTCAAAAACATTAATAGAGGAGCCAACTGAAGCCTGGTAAGAAAGAGAAAAAAATCCGTCCAAAGCACCCAGATAGGCCTCACACCCGCTACACACTCTCATGGAAACGAGAAATTTGAGTCCGAAACTAAGGGAAAATTTAACTTAGGAAAGTCGTGTTCAATGGTGTTGGCCTTTAGTATATGTTTCCTTTACTTTGTTAAAGCAATGAACCCAGTTAAAGATAATAAATTGGTGTTCAATCATATTAATTTGAGCTGTAAACACTTGTTGTTAAGAAAAGACATGGAAATAAGGAAAATTTATTCTAGTACGAAGCTCAAAAAATTAAATTTTGACATCTGCCAAGGAATAAGATTACATGAGAAGCAGACAGTCCCTGCCCATACAAGCACCTGTCCTAAAGGATTTTACAAGGCTCAGGTGAAGAAAGTTTGCAGTAAGATCCTGATAGGAAAAAGAAATTTCGAAGAAGATATAGAGACAAAGGTGATGAAACCACTGAAAAATCTCGGAAGTATCTTCAAATTTTAATAAAGTTTTGTATGGTTTCGGCATTAAAAAAGGACATTATTTTTATATGGCTATTAAAACTTTTGAAAACAAGGAAGACAGAACTGTTATTAGAAGTTAACCAGGGAAAGTTTAAATCAATTAAGCACTACAATGCTAAGCTGAATGAACTTAGCATGATCTGAAAAAAAAGGTTTTCAATGAAATTGACTTTAAAAGGAATTTCCTGATTCCAAGTGTAACAGAGGTACACTTACTGCCAGTTGAAGACAGGACAATCCACCTGATAGTAAGAACAAAGACAATAATTCCGGCCCACTCTCATAGTTATGATATAATGAAACTTGAGCAGCAAAACTTTGAAATTAGGAAGGTTAAGTTTAATAATCTCTGCGTCTTTTGTTTCCTTTGTTGGTATTGTTGTAGTTGTAACCCAACTAGAAGGTCAGGAATTAATTTTAAGGTGTATCAATGTAAGAGTACCAGATTATTTTCTAATATATATATACTATCATATCATGCACATTACAACTTGTGCAACGATTTTTTTTTTTTTTTTTTTTTTTTTTTTTTTTTTTTTTTTTTTTTTTTTTTTTTTTTTTTTTTTTTTTTTTTTTTTTTTTTTTTTTTTTTTTTTTTTTTTTTTTTTTTTTTTTTTTTTTTTTTTTTTTTTTTTTTTTTTTTTTTTCTTTTTTTTATTTTTTTTTTTATTTTTAATTTTTTTTTTTTTTTTTTTTTTTTTTTTTTTTTTTTTTTTTTTTTTTTTTTTTTATTTTTATTTTTTTTTTTTTTTTTTTTTTTTTTTGTAAAAAAGAATATACTTGATAATTTTGTTTTAGATAAATACATCGTTGTCCTGATATGCTTTTTAAAATATTCTGAGTACCACACTGTCAGGTCAAACCGGCCTTATAGCAGAATGAGAAAAGAAGATAGTAGACTAGTTGATTTAAAAGAAAATCATTTGACTTCAAGCGTCAAAAAAGGACAACCCAATATTGGATGAAGATAAAGAATTTCACCCGATAGCCAGAGGAGAAACGCTGGTATCAGCCCAATCTCGTGGTTATAACCAAGTGACACCTGCAGTTTCTGTTGATCTTCCTCGTAATACTAACACTGTAAGTAAAGTAAGATGTAAAGAATCAATTTTAAATAGTGCCAAAGTAAATAGCAAATCCTTCCACTTAAAGAAGAAAACAAATAGGAGAAATTTACCCTATTCTGAAACTCTGAAACTAAGTAAAGACGATTTTTCAAGTAATTTTGGTACAGAGATACGACAGCAACAGTTAAGACTTGCTTATAAAGCAACTTTTTTCACAAGATTGTAACAATATCTACAAAAGAAGAATGAGCACATCCGTCACAAGAAGGGTAAAAAAAAAGAAGTCAAATTAATTAACCTGGTTAATAGCCAGCAAATGGAGCCAGAAGCTAGTTAGGACAAAGAAGGAGAATCATTACCGGTAGAATTCCATGTTTTAAGAAACAAGGTAATGATTCTGACAAATAATCAACCTTTTTACTTTATTTTTAAGAATAAAGAGCAAAGAAGATTGGTCCGGTGGAATCTGACTATAACCAGTTCTCACCCACAAGTAAAGTCAAGACAGGTAAAAAACATGTCCTACTTGAATATCTAAGTAAACATTCAGTTCAAAATATATGTTTTTTTAAAAAAGAAAGAAGCTAAGCTTCCTTAGAAAATGTCTGTTTTATCCAAAGAAAAGTTTAAAAGGGATAAGAAAGATAATCCAAGTTAAAAGAATCAGGGGTTCTGTTAAGGAAATCCCAACACACCTCCCCATGTCAGTTTAGAAAGAATATTGTTTTACATGACTCAGAAAGAGTGTGAAAATTCAAACAAGAAGAATTTGAACTTATCTATAGGTAAAAATTCGTCTTCAAAGAATTTGTTCCTAAAACAAAGAAAGGAAGAATATTTCACGATTAAAGAAAGTAGAAATAAAATTAAAAGAAGTTTTTAAAACTTTGTAAAACATATCTCGGGAAGAGATTGGACTCCGTCGATCCACATTTCTCTTTTGAGAATGATAAAATATAGAATCCAGACACTATCCAGGAAACGTTCGATTTCCAGAAAAGAAAGCAAAGGATAGCTTCCAAAAAAGAACACAAATAAGAGATGTTTTTTTTAAGTGGTTTATTCATATGGATTCCCCAAAAAAGACTATCAATTTGGAAATATTTTGGTAAAGAATCGTGACCCAATTGAACTCCGAATTTTAAGATGCGAAAGATGTACCCGAAATAAGAGTCATAAAACGTATTAACTCCAATATAGAATCTTCCCTGAGACATTACGTATAAGACAACCACAGAGACTGGGGTTAATATCTCAGCCTCACCCAGATTACAATTAACTTCGCAGACAATCGTTCTTTAGGGTTCTCCCCACACTTTGTCCCACAAGGATATGTGGAAGGAGTACCCTATGACATGCCCAACTACGTATCTTCCCATGTTACCAAAAAGCCAAAGAGAAGAAATTAATCTCAGAAAGGGTAGATACAATGGTAGAAAGAATTGAGAGTATGCAGGAATTAGCTAGTGAAAAGTTGGAAGAAACAGGAAAGTTACAGGCCCACAACACGGAAAGGTCACCCAGAGAGATCTGAAGGTGAAAACTTATATTTTCCGAAGTGTTGTAAAGAAGCCCCATAATAGCTTTGAGTTTAACCGAAGATACAACCGACTGTACATGGTAAATATCTCAGGAAGTCAAATAGACTCATACTCTCCTGTTTGAACACGGGTAAGACCCTCTTTGTTCATTTGGACAACAAGAAAGGTCAATGCTGTTGAAAAATAGAGGATTCCCAGTTTCCCCTTGGAAATGATAAAATATGGAATTCAGAAGCTGTCCCAGAACATCTTAAATCCAATAAAAGGGCAACTAGAGAAACAAGAAAATTTCGAAAGAAACCCCAAAGGAAGAAGATAAAGTAAAACACCTTCTCCACAAATCTCTGCCTTTGTTGGATAAAACCTACTTTTCACAGCAGAAACAAAATCTAATTTGTAGATAGCTTTAAATTTAAGGTTATTCGTTAGGTAGTATAGACGTTTTTGTTTTATTTTTTTCTTGTAGCTGTCTTATTTTTTTTTATGTTTGTAATACATTCGCGGTCGAATTTTTTTTTCACACCCCACGGGGGGCCGACGATTTAATAAAATAAAATCATTTAAAAAACGAAAAACAGAAATTTTTGTTGAAATATAAAAAAATAGAAGAAAAATAAAAGAAAAAATATCAAAAATACAGAATAAAACTCAAAGTAATTCAGAACATGGACCATTATTCTCTATTCTACTATAAAATTTCATTTTATACATTATTTTATATATGACTTCATATATTAGTATATATATTATTTAAATTATTTTATATATTATTTTATATATTATTCTTTCATTTTTATATTATCACATTAGCTTGCACTAAAATAAGTTAAAATAAGTAAACTTATCTTTTGTTTATTAAATAATTACTTTAATTACTTTTTAAGTTATAAGAATATTATCATATCTTTTAAAAAACAGGCAAAACATTAACGTCGCTGTGATGTATCTGCCTATATGGGTAGTTTATGCTATAAATCTGATCAATTAATGTATTAAGTTTTGCTTATCAGATAATAATTTTCAAATACATTTAATGCATATAATATTCTTTAAGAATAATTCAGAATAAATTAGAATTAAATTTTGTTTACAAAAAACAATTTAAGCATATCAAATAAAGAACCATTAAAGTTAATATTTTAAAAATATAGGTTAATTACATTATAAATTTAGCATATCAAATTTAAAACCATTAGTTAATTTTGTTTATAAAATATATTTTAATTACATTTAATGCACGAGATTAATCACATTCTGAATGATTAAAAATAATAAAAATGAACTAAAATTAAAATAAATTTAATTAAATCTTGTTGTTCCAAACTAAATTTAAACTACACTGTGTCAAAAAATAAAACTCATTTTAAAAAAAAATTAATTTTACATTTAAAGCTAACCACATTGTGATCCAAAACAAAACCCTTTCTAATCACAATGTGGTTAGCTTCGACGTAACATCTTTATTTACCAAAGTCCTCGTTGACTATACACTAGATTTTAGAACATCATATCTCACACAATAACATCAATTTACAAACATCTTTCTCCATAATTAAACAATTAATTAAATTATCGCTTGATCATTCATATTTCGTTTTTCAAAATTATTACTACAAACAAATCTCGGGCCTGTGTATGGGATCTTCACTTTCACCAATATTTAGCAACATATTTATGAAGCTTATAGAAAAATATCATATATTTCCAAAATTTCCTGAAGTCTTCTGGCTACGATACGTAGACGATGTGTTCGCTGTGTTTCCAAGGACACTAAATACAGATACAGTTTTGAACTTTATTTATAAAATACACAAAGATATACAATTTACAGTTGAACACTCTGAAAACAATAAAATAAATTTTTTAGATCTACAAATTTCATGGTCCCTCAACCAACCCCCTTCGTTTAACATTTTTCGGAAACCTACATCAAACCCCTCTTATATACACTGGTTTTCATCCCATGACATTTCTACAAAAACCGCGGTTTTGAGTAATTTGTTTTTACGTGCATACAAACTTTTGTGTAGAAATCACATCTTCGAGATAGTCTTAAAAAATATTTTTGATACAGTAATGGGAGAAACATCTGGACCAGATGTAAATATCTTTAAAAGATTTAAAGAAAGTTGGTCGACCTTGGATAGTACAAAATACCGTAGTGGGGTAGACGCTGTCACCGAGGATGTTCTTGGTAATATGATAGAATTTCTTGAAGATCAGTTACGCCTGAAACAGCACCGAGATGATTATTATCGGGAATTATTAGAATTAGCCGTGATCTTCCTTGGAGGCAGCCCTTGACGTTTAATTTTAAAATGATTAAATCAAACAAAACAGATTTAAAATATGATAACCCATCTTCATCATTAGTTCAACCATAGCAAAAAAAATAACAATAATTAACATTAATTTTCGTCAAACATCATTGTACCAACTCAAGACCCTGAAAATACGAAAGCTCAATAGAATTATTCATAATAAAAACCACAAGTGAATCAATCAACTTGCAGAGGAGTGAGTTCCCGCTAGAGCGGAAGGTACTAATTTTATTTAAAAGAAATCTGCTTCGTAAAAAAAATGCTCAAGAAAGTTTAAAAACATTCCAGAAGTTTCCATCGATGAAAAGATGCATAGCCCAACCAAGTTGCCAGCTAAATAAAAAAGTAGTTAAAATCATCTTGAGAAAAAAATATTAAAATCTTAGTCCCGAAGAAGTGAGACGAGCAAGTCCACGAAAGCTCGACTTTTGTAATTAGTGTTAAAATAAAATCTTAAACTTAATGTAATTTACGAAATTCATTTACCGTCAATAGGTCTAAATGAACTTCCACTCTTCAAAGAGAAAATTGTTTTCTCCTTCAATATTATATATATTATATATGATTATAGTTATATATAATATATTATACTATTTAATATATATATATATATATTATATATATATATATATGGACCGTTGTCCCTTTTACTTGACTGAAAAGAAAATTTTCATCGGAAAGGTTTATACCCTTGTTATTATACTGCTTTAAAAAAAAATAGAATTTAAAATTTATTTTGGATGAAATAAAACAATTTCCTTTTTTTGTGCTTCACCGTTCCGTTTTATTTTTAATAATAGTAATATATTAATATATTATATATAATTTATATTATATATATATATATCTTATATATATATATATTATATATATATTTAGTATAATATATATATATATGTTACATATTTACCATCTATATCTATATATATATATATAATATATTATATATGTATATGGGATATATATATATATATATAGTGATAACTATATAGTATAATAATATATACTAATATATATATATATATATTATATATATATATATATATATATATAATATATATATATTAAGCGTAATATATTATATATTCCACTCATTATGATAATTAAAAAAATTTATATGTATATATATATATTATATATATATATATATATATATATATATATATATATATATATATATATATATTATATATATAGTATATATATATATATTTATATATATATATTATATATATATATATATATATATTTATATTTAATCTTGAAATTTTGAAATGTCATTAAGCATTGCAATATATAGATTTTCCACACCTTCATTAACCTAACTAACTTAACCCTAGGCCTACTACTAAACCTAAACCTAACGGGCTAACGCTAACCTAACGCTAACCTAACCTAACCTACCTAACCTAACGCTAACCTAACCTAACCTAAAACCGTTTCACTAAACACTTAACCAATACTGAAATAAACTAAATAACTATTAAAATATAAAAAGTAAAACAAAACATTTAAAAATTATAAGGCAACAATCATTCTGAACGATAACATTAACAAAAAAACTAAAAAAAAGACATTTTAAAATATAATAATGACAGTGAAGCTCCTTTTCTTTCTTTCTTTTCTTTTTCTTTATCTTTTCTTTTTTCTCTTTTCTTTTCTTATTTTGATAATTTCGTCAATAAATAGCATAGAGCACGCAACATTATTTAAGGACAAAATTTTCAGTCAAGGTGATGAAGATGGAAACATCTCCATATATAATATATGTACTATTATATATGTATTATATATATTAATATATATATATATATATATATATTATATATATTATATTATATATATATTATATAGTATGTTGGGATTTGTGAAGCCATCCCAGGTAGCTGGGCTATGAAGACTGATGCACAAATTAAATTTATCTCTATACTTAACTAAACGAATCTCAAGACGCGTAACCACTTTTCGCTAGATTGGTCTAAAGTTAGGCCAATGCATAGTGGAAATATAAGCTGTAATAGTAATAAATTATATATATATATATATTTATATTAATATTAATACTTAATTAATAATTTTATAGTATATAATATATATATCCTATTATAGTACTATAATTATATAATAATTATAATAATAAGTTATAATTTATATTATAATATATCTAATATATATATATATAACACGTGCACGCTTCGTGTGGACCAGGGTAATTGATTATTATATATATATATATCATATATATATAATATATATATGTATATATATATATATATATTATATATCTATATATATAGTATATATAATATATATATATATATATATATATATTATATATATATCAGAAGAATGAAGAATATTATGATCTCTGTAATCTTCTGTTATATAGGAACAAATGCCCATAAAAAGAACGGAGTTTTTATCTACGAAAATTTTACGAACGAAAAAGGTTGTACATGTTTTCTTGAATTTAATTTTTGAAATTTAAGATTTTATATATTTTTATTGAAAATTTTACTGTTTTTATTTTATATAAGTCAGAAATGATATATGAAAATGATGAATTTTTTATTTTAAAAATTATCGCTGTTGGTAACGAACAGTGTAACAAGTCGCCTGAACAAAGTGTAGTATAATTTTTTGATG
>JABUQX010060481.1:0-2500 GCA_015478945.1 Trachelipus rathkii
CAACAACAACAACAACAACAACAACAACAACAACAACAACAACAACAACAACATCACAACAACAACAAATGCTCATTTCAACAACAACAACAACAACAACATCAACAACTGTAACAAATGCAACAACAAACGCGACATTTCAACATCAGCAACTACAGTAAGGAAGTGGATTTTATGTTATGTTATACAAATATATGACATGAATCGATAGATAATAAGAATAAATAATCAATGAAGGGTAAGGAGGGCAGTTTGTATTAACTGATTTTACTGATTTATGCTTTAGAGTTGTAAAAGACAAATTTTTTAGTTATAAACATAAAAGAGAATTTTTTTAGTTAAAAATTGCCCGTTGTAATTGTGTTTTAACAGTACAATCGGGGACCAAAATAAACAAAAGTTTTTGTGTTCATGTTATAGCAAAATATGATCTTGAAGTCAATAGATAATAGATAATAGGGGTGCAGATTAGTTAATAGATCATAGATGGCCTAGGGGATATTGGGAGCTGGAGTGGTTTGATTTGTAACCTGTTGGAATATTACCATGATTCCTTGGCGATCAAATGACCGGAGAAGTTTGGTAAAGCTAATGCGATGATTTTATAAAAATATGATTGAATCAATAGATAATTAGACTCGAGCTAGATCGAATAGATCAATAGGTAATAGATATGTAGCTTGGATTGGAGGGCTCATTGATCTGACTGTTTTCGTCCTTGATTTACTTAGATTTACTCGCTTTAGCTTTGGGTGTTAGCTTAGGATTTATCTGAATTTACTGATTTACTGATTTACTGATTTACTGCTTCTACTGCTTTACTGCTTTACTGATTTTGCTGTCTGTTAGGGTATGTAAAAGCGGAACAAAATTGTGTTATAAACATAAAAAGAATAAATTTTGTAGTAAAAACAAATGTTTAAAGGTTGCTTCTAAAAGATTCAAAGTTTTTGTTGTTAACTGTTATACACATTAAATGACTTCGTATTCGAATTATGCATTCTAATACTAATTAATTGAGAATTAATTTGAAGACTCTATATGATTCTAATAGAATCATGGAAGGTAGGAGTGTGGCTGATGGTATTTTGTGATTAATCGATTACTGATTTATTCGGTATTGCTTTGTAGAGTCATTTCAAAACATCTAAACGAACTGTTCGTTAATAAAAAATATATCTTGAATCAATTTATGATGCAAGTAGATTTAAAGTAGATTCATAGATCATGGAGGAGACGCGCTCGGAGTGTGGCATCTGACTGGACTTTCGTTAGTTTTGATATACTGATTTACGTGATTTACTGCTGTTAGAGTATGCAAAACTAACAATTTTAATAAAGAAGTATGACTTGAATCAATTAGATAATAGATCAAGGTAGATCAATGTTCAATAGATCTCAATAAGATCATTTGGATTAGGGCTAGTTGATGGGCGTTTGATTAACGGTGATTACTCGATTTTAATCTAGCTTTTAGAGTAATGCAAAATAACAATTTTAATAAAAATATGATTTGAAACAAAATATGAATCAATAGATCAATAGATCAATAGATGCATGATAAGTAGATCAATAGATCATGGAAGGGCAGGAGGGCAGTTTGGATTACTGATTTACTGGTTTACTGCTTTATGGAAAGTAAAATGCAATTTTTACGTTATCGAACACACTTCACATTTTTAAAAAAGAAAAAGAAATGGATTGATCAAATGTTATTAAAAATTTAAATTGGAAGAGCAAAATTAAAAAACATATGAAGAGATGAGAAATTTGTATTAAATAAAAATTCTAAACCATAAATTAGTAAAGTTTACTTTAATAAATAAGAAAACTTAATTCTGAAAAGAGAAATGTCTAATCTGAGGCTAAGCTAAGTGCTTACTAACTCAGCAGCAGCACCGCAGCTCCGGTGCCTGTACAAATTGTCTATTTTCCACTCTATCATCCTTTTCTTCATCTTGCTCTTATGCACTCCGTGCATTTAAAACTTCTTTTTTATTTCAGTTGGGACCCTCTGCCGGGGGGTTCCAAACACCATTCTTCCTCCTTTCTCCATCCTTCCTTCTTCCATCTGTCTCTTTTATGCATCTCCGTGCATTTAACTTCTTTTATTTTCAGTTGGGACCGCTTTTCCAGGGTTTCCAACACCCAGTTCTCCTGGTTACCTACCTTGTGTCTCTCCGTTACTCGCTCCTTCTCTGCATTCTCCTTCTTCCGATCATTGTTAATTGCTATCTTCTCTGCTTCCTCCTGCCTTTCTCCATCTTCTCTTATGCACTCCGTGCATACAATTTCTTCTTCTTCTATCTCATTATGCAAATATTTGCATCCTTCTAAGGATCCTTGCTATCTGGAAAGGAACAGCACCCTTTCTCCAGAAGGGGTGCACGTCGTACATGCGGACTCAGATTCCAGGCAGACGGGAGGGCAGATAAAAGCATCAACGGAAAATAGAGATAACGGTCCTTTGCGCAAACTATTTATTTTAATTTATTTATTA